>CM062617.1:38087312-38377312 GCA_025617555.3 Puccinia polysora
ATAAACCAAACCAGAGGCTTTTTTAGAAATCAAGGAACGTGGTTTTGCTACAATGGGCAGGATTGGAATCATTTCTCCCTCAAGTACTAATAGAACCCAGTGGTTATTGTTTAAAAAGGAAATGAACATTGGATCTGATTTATCAGTAACACCATGTTTCATTGGAGTATAAGTATCACATGAATCCAATGAAATGAAACATATAGGTCTGAAATATGTGTCTGCTATGATTTGACCCATATCTAATTTAGCCAGCCATTTTGAGGAGGGAATTTTTTCATTGATTTTGTCACAACTTCCCCTGGCGTGCAAGGGTCTGAAGGCATGGGCACTACTGCTCACAGAACTCAGGATAGAGGCAAGGAGATTGATTGCATAGGAAGATGAGACGTAGAGTAAGGACAATGATAAGGAGATGAATCCAGGAGTAAGGCTCTGAAGGATGTTGATAAGGGAATCCTGTAAGAGTAACACCAGAGGGGTAGGTGAGATGAGTAAGGTAGGCTGATTGGCTTTCTTGTGCTGAGATGACACCTATTGGATGAGGGACTAACCAATAAGAAGTAGTATACTAATTCCTTGAGGGGAATTAGTACAGGGATAGAAGAGAGGCCAGTATATGTGAGAGCTGAGAGGAGGCCTTGAGGAGGGATGACTGGTGCTGGGTCTGAACTTCCAAATGGTATTACATATTGATCAATTGGGCTTGAGGCAGTGGTTTGACTGATTGGGTAATGGCCTGTCTAGGAAGGTCATGTACTGAACTGGAGTATGGATTGTTCAGCCAGGAGTATGTACTATGGGTTTATAATATGTACTTCACATACCAGATAGAGTTGAAGGAGAGATGGGGATGTACCAAGCCATATACAGGTGGGTAGTATGCCTGGGAGATTGACTGAGGACTGCAGGGCATGCAGGAGGAGACTTCAGGAGGTGCAGTATGAGAATCCAGGGGTAGAAGGTAGATTATACTGAGGATTGAGATTGTCTGAGGGTTGGGTGTGACTAAGGAGACTGAAACATATTGTGGTTATGACAGTACCCCCCCAGAAGAGGAAGGGGTAGCTCCTGATACACATAAGAAGAGGTGAAAGTAGATTGAGATCTTCACCATGACTGAACTTTCTTTTCCCTCACTATATCCACCACAATCTCTGCTGGACAGCTGCCCATCACTTTCATCCTAAAACAGATCATCCACCCCCTCATTCATTATGGAGGTTACCAATGGCTACCAACCTGTCAACCAATACTTCCCTCCCTGTTCCAGGTGTTTAGAAACTAACAAGATTTGCATCACCAGCATCAATCCCAAGTCTGGGAAGTGCAAGTATTGTTGAACATAAAAAAGACTGTGTTGTGGAGCCCAAAACGCCGGAAGGAAGGTACTAGGCCCAGTTGTTTGGGTGAGGGAAAAGAGTTGTCCTCAGTTCAAAGTGAAAGAAGCTCCCAAAAACTTGAGCGTGTCCCTAGGAGTGGAGAGTAGAGTAGGGGTGTTTGAGGGTGAGTGTTTGAAAGTATGGTTTTGATGGACCTGTCCTGAATCCAAGTTGTTGTTGTTCTGGTTCCAGTGGAGGCGCTGAAAGAAAAGATGAAAAGACTAGAGAAATGTAGGTTGGAATTGAGGAGGAAGGGCCAGTTGGCCTTGGATGGTACATCAAAGAAGGAGGCAACAGGTTTGAAGGCAATGGAAATTTGTTGGGGGACCCCCTTCTTGTCATCAATTAGTTTGCTTGAGGACACCAAGGCCGGAGAAGGCCAGTCAAACCCTTGTCAAAGCCAAATCAGACCGGTCAAAGTCAGTCAAAGCAAGGCAAAGTATTTTCAAACCAGTCAAAGTTTGAAAAGGTCAAAGCAAGCCAGTCAAAGTTCAAAAATCAGAGGTTGAACCTGTTGAAGTTTGATGCGGCTTGGTTGAAGCAATCAAACCTCATTGAAGGACTGTCAAAGCCGTGGTGATCCAGTCAAAGCATGGTCAAAGTAGCGGAGAGGGAGTCAAAGAGGATTCAAAGTGTTGAAAGGATGTCAAAGTTTGAAGTTCAAAGATTGTTTAAATTTCCAGGAAATGGCCTGTTGAAGCCCCCTCCACCTCTGTCAAAGCCAAAGTCAAACCAGTTGAAGTCAAAGAGGATGTTGCAGTGGGGAGAGAGGAGGATGAAGATGAAGATGCTCCTGGAGAGCCCAATGATGAGGAGGAGAATGAAGGGGAAGAAGAAGAAGAAGAAGAGGAAGAAGAAGAAGAAGAAGAGGAACAAGAGGAAGAAGAAGAGGAAGAAGAAGAAGAAGGAGTGGAGAAAGATAAGGGAAAGGGTAAAGAGGTGATAGAGCTGGAAGATGATTCCCCTGGACCTCAGTCTGTTGGAGAGTTGGTTGGAAGGTTGCTGGCTGAGGATGGGGCCATAGGTGGATATAGAATGGTGACCCAGGGGGATATTGGTTTCTATGCTTGCTCTGGAGGGAAGGTGGTTGGGCCAATGGATGCCATTGAAGATGATCCAGTTGGAAACTTGAAGGAGATTGAAAGGCGGCTTGGAAGGTTTTCAAAAGAATCCAGAAGCAATGCCATTTTTGGATGGAGTTTTAATAGTGGTGAAGAAGAAGGAAAAGAAGGAGGCAAAGAAGGAAGTATTGGCAGAGATGGAAGACTTTTTATCTTTTTCTGGGGTGACTTATGAGTTGGCGGCTACTTCCAAGGATAGAGAAGAATATGAAAGTAGGAAGATAAAGTTGGCTAGTGTTTGAGTAGCTAAGATTACTGATTTTATTGATAAGATTGAGAAATAGTAGTAGATGGATTTTTTTTTTTTGCTGTGGATTGCTGGAATAGGGATAGGCTTGATTTATTTATTCTTACAAGAGAGATGGAGTAAATTTGAGACTTGTGGAGAAGAAGGGAATTTGATTTGGAATGAAGTGGATGATGGTTATTAGGGTCTGGGTTTTGAAGGGTAAAGGGAGTGAAAATTGTGGAGTAGGGCTGAACAGTTGGTCAGGTTGGACACTGGTTCCCATGAGGTTCTTTCAGAGTCTTCAAAAAAAACTTTCCATTTGACTAAGTAGAGGAATTTTCCATGCCTGATCTTGGAGTCCAGGATTTGAGACACTTCCCATTCTTCTTGGCCATCAATTTCCACTGGTTCTGGGGAGGGTTGATGGTTAGGAGAGCTTGTGTCCTGGGAGTAGGGTTTGAGGAGTGAAGCGTGGAAAACAGGGTGGATGGAGGACCATTGATCAGGGAGTTGGAGTATGAAAGCGTGAGACCCTATTTTGTCAGTAATGAGGAAAGGACCTAACCAATTCTCAGAGAGTTTCTTGGAAGGTCTGTTAGCATTGATGTTCTTTGCAGATAACCAAAATTTATTCCCAGGGTTAATACCTTTTGGAATATCTTTCCTATTAAGGTCAGCATAGTACTTATACTAATCCATAGACTCTTTTAATTCTTTCTTTAGCTGAACCTGGTTCTTCTGAATCTGATACAAGTAGTGACTAGCAGGTTGGTCATCCAACACATGCAGGAATTCAAAGCTGGGGTGCCTTCCATAAAGGGTGAAGAAGGGTGATTGCTGGGTAGATGAGTGAACACTGTTGTTGTAGGAGAATTCTGCCAAGGGGATCCAAGTATCCCAGTCGTCCTGGTGATAGCTGATGTAAATTCAAAGATATTGCTCTAGTACTTGATTGACTCTTTCAGTTTGACCATCTGTTTCAAGGTGGTAATCTGTGGAGAGATTCCTTTGGATCTGTAATTTTTCAAAAAGTGCTTTCCAGAAAGAAGAGATGAATAAGGAGCCTTGGTCACTTATGATGTCAGCAGGTAGGCCATGTTTAGAGAAGAAATGACTGATGAAAAGGTTAGAAAGTTCTAATGCAGTAAGTTTACCAGTTGTTTCAAGGAAAAGGGCCATCTTAGAGAAGCTGTCCACAAGAACAAGGATAGAATCAAATCCATTGGAGAGAGGGAGTTGAGAAATGAAGTCCATAGAGAGTGAAGTCCAAGGGCCATTGGGGATTGGAAGAGGTTTGAGCAATCCTAGTTTCTTTTTGTGCCTTGCCTTATTACTGTTGCAAAGGTAGCAGGCTGAAACATAGTTCCTGACATCTTTTGACATTCCATTCCAGGAGAATTTTCTCTTGATGAGTTTGAGAGTCTTCTGTTGGCCAGGGTTACCTGAAAGAGGGGAATCATGTCTTTGGTAGAGTATTTTTTGTTTAAGATGGTTAGCTTGGTTACGTATGACCAATTTACCCTGGAACAGGAGTAAGCCACTAAAGGGGTCTAAGGAATAATCAGTTACTTCTTCATTCTTATCCAATCTTTTAATGATGCCTTAGAATAACTTGTTAGCTTGTTTAACAGAAGTTGATTCACTCAGTTGGTTTTCAAGTTTATTAGCAGAGAGAAAAAAGATTTTAGAAGCTTCCACTTCATTTTGTTTCAGAAGCTGTTGAAAACTACCAGGTTTCTTTTCAGAATATGGTGTTGCCCCTGCTGGATACATGTTGTCCCAAAGTGACAGGATATCTGGGATGGTTGAAAATCTTCCAGGCCTGTAAGTGATCATAAAATTGAATTCAGAGAGGAATTCCGTCCAACGGGCCTGTCTTCTAGTAAGGAACTTAGAAGAAATAAAATACTTCCAAGAGGAATGATCAGTTAGAACTTCAAAGGGGTCAGTAACACTCAAGAGTTAGGAATGACATTTCTGGAGAGCAAAAACAATAGAAAGGAGTTATTTTTAATGGATTTCATAGTTGAGCTCAGCACTGGACATTTTCCTGCTGTCAAAGGCAATAGGGTGTTTAGTCTTATTAGCAGTAACCTGGTGCAGAGCTGCACCCAGGGCATAGTTGCTGGCATCAGTTTCAACATAGGTTCTCAGGAGGTGATCAAAATGGCAAAGGACTGGGGCCTGGGTGAAAGATTGTTTGATGTTTTCAAATTGTTGCAAGGCTTCAGGAGTGAGGTTGAAAGGGGAGCTGTTTCCAGCAATAGAGGTGAGGTGTGAGACCTGTTTGGAGTAATTCTTTATAAAACTGCAATAGAAGTTAGCAAACCCAAGGAAAGACTGCAAGGATTTTCTGTTTGAAGGAGTAGGCCAGGAAAGGATGGTGTTGACTTTGTTTTTGTCCATAAAGATACCATCCCCTGAGATCACATAGCCTAGGTAGTCCACAGAAGGTTCATGGAATTTGCATTTGGAGGCCTTTGCATATAGCTTATGCTTCCTGAGTCTGGTCAGTACTTCACACACATGAGGGATGTGTTCCTGTATTTTTTTTGAGAAAATAAGGATATCCTCAAGGTAAACCACCACATGGACTGTGAGGAGATCAGCAAGGATGTCATTGATAAGGTTTTGGAAAGAAGCTGGGGCATTGGTCAGCCCAAAGGGCATGACCAGGTATTCATAGCTTCCAAACTGAGATATGAATGCTGTTAAGTGTTCATCTCCTTCCTGGATGTGAAGTAAGTTGTAGGCACCTTTGAGGTCAATTTAGGTGAAGATAGAAGAACCTGAAAAGACAGTCAGTAAGAAAGTCATTGGAGGAAGGGGGTAACGGTTTTTCCTGGTGACAGCGTTAAGTTTGCAATAGTAAACACACAACTGAAAACTCCCATCCTTCTTTTTGACAAAAAGAACAGGTGATCCAGTGCTTGAAGTGCTGGAGCGGATGAAAACGTTCTCTACATTCTCTGCTATGTAGGCTTGTAGGGTTGAATTTTCACTTTGAGATAGAAAATAGATGGGCCCAACTGGAGGGAGTGGTCCTTCCAATTTGATATGGTGGTTGTAAACGCGGTGAGGAGGAAGTTGATCTGCTTTAACTTTAGAGAAGACATCTAGGAAAGAATGGTAATCAGCAGGAACCTTTTCCAACACAGTTTCTATTTCTTCAGGGTATTTGTCAATATCAAACTTGTCCCAGTCAGCTGAAATATTCTTATGGGGAGTAACAGAAATTTTAGAAGGGGTAACAAATTGCATGATGTTCAAGGATGAATCCCTGGGTTCCTCCTCCAGAGGAATGGTCAAGGTGTCAGTGAATATCCAAGCAAGGTGGAATATTGTTGAACTCAATGGGAATTGGATAGAGTGTTGAGGATGCAAGGGTTCTTAAGTGGAGGGGAATGTAATGGACTGCAGCGCCAAAGGCAGAGTAGAGGGGAAACCAGTTGAAGGTAGGTAGGCCATTTTGAGTTCAACAGAGTGAGGGGGAAGTCCATCAGTCAGCTGGTGTCTTGGGGTAATCAGCCCCATCTGCCAGTTTACTTCAGGATTCCAATGGTGGAGGAAATTAATTCCCAGGATTAGATCTTCTGAGAGTGGTGCATCAACAAGGAGGAATTCCCATTCAAAGCTAGGAAAAAAGGGGAGAGAGACCACCCAAGTTGCCTTGTGGGTAATTAGTCAAGAGGGTGACTCATTTGGACTGAAATTTAAAAGAGGAATAGGTTTGCCCAAGAGGATGGGCTGCAATGAAAACTTTGGAATCATAGTATTAGCCATCACCAATTGAGTAGCACCTGAATCAATCAAAACACTATAACTCAAGTCCTGGTGAAAGAGAATAAAACATAAGCCTTTAGAGAGTTGTTCAGACTAGTCTTTTTGTATGTTTTGTACCCTAAAATTGGTAGGGTGATAATCCCAGAGTACAGCAGGAAAACCACCTAGTTGTTTTTTGGCTTGAAGGTAGAGGAAGAGTTGGTGTTGGAGGAAGGGTTGGAGGCAGGCTTCTTTTTAAAGTTGTCAATCTTGTGCGTCCCTCCACAATACATACATAGTCCCTCCTTTTCCCTTCTTGCTTTTTCTTCAGTCTTGAGCTTGCCATCAGGACCTAAGCCCAAGGTAGGTTTGGTTTGGGAAGATTTCTTCTTTTCAGATTTTTCTTTCTTCTTGGCCTTACCTTTGCCCTTGTCAGACTGGGAGGAATTGGCTTGGGATTGAGAGGAATTTTGATGTTTAGGGTGACTTGGATGGGAAGACTTTTCCTTGACTTGTTTGTGGTACCTGGTGTTTTAATCCAACACTACATCCATAAGATCTTGAAGGGTGTCTGCAGAACCATTGTAGCCGGCTAGCTGGTCTAGAAGTCAAGCAGGGAGAATTTGGCAAAAATGGAAGTAGAAGGCTCTATCCCCCAATCAAGAAACTTTAGTCATAAGGGAGCAAAATTCTGTGATGTGGGTTGAAGCGTAGCCAGAATCCTTCATCTTCAAATTCACAAATTCCTTTTCTGCTTTGGCTACTTCCAGACAATTGCCAAAGAGAGTATGAAGTTGTTCTGTGAATTGTTTCCAGGAGTTGAGTAGGAATGAATGCCCTTGATTGGAGAGGTGAGCCAGGTAGGGTTGAATCCAATGGTTTGTGTTTCCAGAGAGGTAGGAGACAGCAAAAAGAACTTTCCTTTGATCCACACAGAAGGCCCCTTCATTGTTTGCAAAGATGAGCTCACAAGCTTGTAAAAAGGGCCTGAGCTTGGTGGGATTACTGCCTTCAAACTTGTCTGGCCGGTTCATTGATGGGGTCTTGAAGGTTCCCAAGTGTGAGGTACTAGTTTTTGGGGGTTGAGAGAGTTGGGCTATTGCTGAAGTCATGGTTTGGAGAAAGGCTAGTAGGGTAGGGTCTGCAGCTGGAGGTTGAGGAGGTTGGCTTGGAGGATCTGGGATTGCAGTTAAAGCAGAAGGTTGAGAAGCTTCTTCTGGAGGTCCAGAGTTTGGTGAGTTAAGATTGCTAAGGATCCTCAAATCAAAGACTGAGTCTATGCTTTATTCCTCCTCTTCCTTGTCCTCAGGAAGACGGATTAAACTGGGATTGTACAAAGGGGAGTACAATCCGTATCCTGCTTGGGGGTATTGACCAATCACTCTATTAATAAAAGGTATGAAAACAGGAGGAGCAGGGTATAAAGAAGCTCTGGGGGGAGCTGGAGGAATGATACCAGTATCCATGGTGTTGGGAGCTGGTACAGGGAGGTTGGAAAAGGTCCTCCCTTGTCCACGGGCTTGAGGAGTGGATTGATTGTGGTCCTGTACATCAATAGTGGAACCAAGCCCTCAGGCTGCCCTAATAAGTGGTGGACTGGTGATGATGGAAGGTTTTGCACGTTGAGGAGGCATGGTTTCCAAATATGCCATAGGGAAGTGACCCAAGATAAAAGAGGAAGAATTTGGCCTCAAAGGTGTTGAGTTTGTACAACGTTTTGTCAAAGCTTGTTGAAGTGGGTCAAAGTCAAAGGTCAAAGCATCAAAGTAAAAGTGTAGAAGTTGAAGTCAAAGTCAAAGTCACAGTCAAAGTCAAAGTCAAAGTCAAAGTGAAAGTAAGTAAGTTTGAAATTTGAAGTTGAAGCGTTGTTTTCCAGGAGGGGGATTGAGGTAGATAAATTCCGCAGGATGATCCTTTGAAAATGTGGAGGCCACACACTGTTTATCTCTATACCACGCATGCCCAAAAATTTTGTAGGTAGTGTTATCTGTGAAATGAAGATGGTTTGACAAATGGATGGAATGGGACTGTTGAGATATAGAAAAGGGTAGTAATCAAGGGGAAGGAATTATTATAATGTCACAACTGCCCCTGGCATGCAAGGGGCTGAAGGCATGGGCACTAATGCTCACAGAAATCAGGATAGAGGTAAGGAGATTTATTGAATAGGAAGATGAGAGGTAGAGTAAGGACAATGATAAGGAGATGAATCCAGGAGTAAGTCTCTGAAGGATGTTGATAAGGGAATCCTGTAAGAGTAACACCAGAGGGGTAGGTGAGATGAGTAAGGTAGGATGATCGGCTTTCTTGTGCTGAGATGACACCTATTAGATGAGGGACTAACCAATAAGAAGTAGTATACTAATTCCTTGAGGGGAATTAGTACAGGGATAGAAGAGAGGCCAGTATATGTGAGAGCTGAGAGGAGGCCTTGAGGAGGGATGACTGGTGCTGGGTCTGAGCTTCCAAATGGTATTACATATTGATCAATTTGGCTTGAAGCAGTGGTTTGAATGATTGGGTAATGGCCTGTCCAGGAAGGTCATGTACTGAACTGGAGTATGGGTTGTCCATCCAGGAGTATGTACTATGGGTTTCGAATATGTGCTTCACATACCAGATAGAGTTGAAGGAGAGATGGGGATGTACCAAGCCATAGAGAGGTGGGGAGTATGCCTGGGAGATTGAATGAGGACTGCAGGGCATGCAGGAGGAGACTTCAGGAGGTGCAGTATGAGAATCCAGGGGTAGAAGGTAGATTATATTGAGGATTGAGATTGACTGAGGGTTGGGTATGACTAAGGAGACTGAACCAGATTGTGGCTATGACAGCTGTCCTTAACATCAAGTATATTTTTGATCTTTTCAACATCCTTTGCACCACCAAGCATCTTAATGTAGCATGATTTATGTTTCTCTAATGTTTCAATCATTTCCTTCCTAACTTTAAACCAACCATGTTCTTCATAACCAAGAGATTTAGCAATGACTCTAAATATGCAATTCCCATCTAAAATAGGAGCCCAAACCTCACCCAAGAACTTATGGAATTTCTTGGGTATTTGATTGAGGTATTTCACGTTTGGTTCCTATCATGAAAACTAAATTAGTATTCATTTCTTTAATCAGATCAATTAAATGAATACTCAACAAAGATGAGCTTCTGGTTGAGCTTTGCTGCATGTTCTCTTTCTCTAAAGAGGATTCTGATCCCAAATTAAGTGGTCCTAATTCAATTTCAGTCTCTTCCTCTGAAATATGAAATTCATGTACAGATTCTGCCAACTTTGACTCAAAATTCATCATTAGTTAGTAAATAAGTTCATTTAACCAAAAAAATGAACATATCCCAAAAGAAAAGACTTTCAATCTTTTTTCTTTTCTTATTTGGAGCCCTTCTAGTCCTTTTTTACACCTTGAGTTATTTTTCAACATTCTCAAACCAAGATAGTTCTTGCCGCATATCTGTCAATTTTGGCCTGCCCCTACTTGATCCTAAGACTTTAGGTTCAAGTCTTGGCTTTGATTGATATTTTGTAATCTTCTGAATGATATACTTCAATAGGCCGCTTTGCTCATGATCTGAAGATTTCAAAATAATTGCATTCAATTTTTCACGTAACTCAAGAATGCTTAGCATTTCATCAACATTGCACTTGAAAAATTCAAAAGGATCAACCATTAGTGAATTAGGAATCATTACTCACATAGTGATTTGAACAATTGAAATTAAGCCAACTTACAGAACTAGAACTGCAAGGGTCATAGTCCAACCTCCACTGAGGATGAAAATCTTTGGGTACCACGGATCCTCTGAATGCTAGACGGTCACCTATTTGGTGGGAACAGGGCAAACCCATAGTCTTGGAATATGACTTGGTGAACACTTTGCCATCATGATCACATTTGAATTTCTCAAATTGTTCCCTAATAAGATGAATCGCCTCTAAACAAAATTTTTAACCCTTTGGTAACAGTTCAGGTGGAAGAACTATCCCTCACTCAATTCAAGAGTTATAAAGTGACAAATGAACCAATTTAATTTGATTCAAAACTATTCCGTCAAGGCTTTTCAAAACATCCAACAGGTTTCCCAAATAGTATGCAAGGAATTGTTTGAGAGTTGCATGGGCCCCTTCAAACCAAAATGTTTTTTTGTTTCCAAAATATTGGTTTATAAAAGTCCACGCTGTTACAAATGTCTCTTTGATAGGGAAAACTTTATTTTCCATATACTCGAGTACATCCTCATAGTCTTTCAAGAAAAACTATACAAGCAAAAAGGTCATAACCCAAAACTAGGAAGAATAAGAAGAAGTGATTTGGACCTAGTCTGAGTTCTGTATCATTGACCTCTGCCGCCTCCTTGGTCTTTGAGGTCCCATACCTTTCCCACAGAGTCATAAAGCTTTTCCATCCTTCAAACTCATTAGAAAAGCGTGCTTTACAGTTTGCTTGTATGTTTTTAGACAAGTGCCAAGTGCAACATTGTCTTGATGACTCAGGGAAACTAGATTCAATAGCACAAATCAGAGCTTTTACACTATCTGTCACAAAGGCTTTTGGAAGTCTCTCAGGATCATAAGTCAACTCCTTTAATGTGTTTACAGACCAACTGTAGAACTCAAACTTTTCTTTTGTTTTAAAAAAAAGAGCTTTTGTGAAAGTTTTCCAATTGGCTTTCATTCCTACAACATGCAATAGTGGGTTTTTGTACTTATTTGTTTTATAAGTACAATCCAACATAGCAATATGATGGAATTGTTTTGAAAGCTTTACTGCCTCAGGATGTGCTAAGTACAGGGCCTCCAAGTGACCCTCTCCACTGAAATTTTACCAGTGAATCCACCTTGTTTCTTCAAGCTGTTCATAGAGTACCTCCATAACACTTTCCCCCTTTAGTTGTGCAAGCGTTACCTTCCGCTTAGTGTTATAGATTGCTTGGTCATCTAAATGATTTCTGCCATCAATCTTGCTCAAATTTCTCTTAAGTTTCAACGTATTGAACCCATCATTAATGCCTTGTATTAGATTGTCTAAGGCCACCCCCAAGATTCTCCTCAGTTGAGGATGCAGAGAGGGATTTTCAGATGGTTGATGGTTATGTTGGGTTTCTTTGTAGGAGATTTTCCACAAGGGGTCTGCCTTTGTGCAACTTGCATGGATTACAAACTTGCACCAAAACTTCCTTGTATGAGTTTGTCTAGACTTTTTGGTAACAAGTTTTCCTGAATAGGAACCATGGCAATCACAGGCCAAATCCACCTATCTATCTTTTTTCAAGTTGAAAACCATCAGAGCCTAACCATGCTTCATAGCCCATGTTTGACAATATTTTTGGGCCTCTTCCCTAGTAGGAAAAGTTCTCACAGGAGGTGGGTCAAGTAAATCTAGTGAAAATTCATTGGTTAAGTCATAGTTTCAGTTACATGCACCTATTAGTTTCCATCAAATCAAATCCAGCAAAGGCCTCAGTAAAATAAAATGTTACTCATGAACACAGGTTGAAAGCCACTGTGAAACATTTTGTTCCTCAATTTTCACCCTTGATGAGGATGCAATTGGGGCTTCCAATGTTTCATTACCCAAATACTTTTTTTCTTTTTCCAAAGCTTTGTTGATGGCACTATCAATGTAGACCTCCCATGCAGCCATGTCAGAAGAAGGAGGGCTTGCCACTGTTCCCATGCAAAAAAATGCAATGGTATACTTCAGTATTCAATGCAACTTTCAATTGAACAAACAAAGTGGCTCACTTTTGATTTGAGAAAGAATTGTTTGCAGATTTTTATATGATTTCAATTTTCACTTTACTTTCACTTTAGTTTCAATTTAAAGTCACTTTAAAATCACTAGGTGTGGAACAATAGTCCCACAAAGTATGTTTTTATCCAAAATTTGGGTTGATGGAACCCAAGTGTGGTCCATGGGGTGCCCAAAATTCTGGCACAACTTCCGGGGGGTTGCGCACCCCCAAAAATGGCCGTTTTGAGCTGTGCAGGGGGGTACACAGCTTGAAATTGCCATGTTCGGGGGGTAAAAAGCTCCTATACAACCCCCCGGGGGTTGCGCTTGTTTGGAACGGCCCTTTGTAGTTGTCTATGGACCCCCACGGCTCATTTGAGCCGTGTAGGGCCCTACAAAACTCCCAAACAACTGGAGTTGTGAATTCAACATCACCCTTTTCATAATTAATATTCTTTTTCTATGTTTTCAGGTTTCATAATTAATATTCTTTTTCTATGTGTTCAGGTTTCAAGAAAGTAGAGGTCCATAAAGGGAAAAGTGAAGGGATGAAACAAGGAGGAACCAGAGGAAGAGGTAAAATTAAATCTTTAATTTTTTTTTCTGCAATGGTTTTTTTTAATCTTTCCTTCTTTTAACATACAATTAATTTCTGACTGAAGCAGAATATTCATAAGATAAAGAGGTGTTTTATATTTAGAACATATTTTGTGTTATTAAAAATTCTGATTTTTGGCTTTAGTTCCAATACAAAAATTCTATTTCCCCAGAAACAGCCATTTCACATATCTCGCTTCTTCAATATGTCATAGGGGATTGGAACTGTGTGTTTAGAGCATCAGCCATTTGTTTAGGGAGGAACTCAGAAGACTGAATTAAATTAAGGAAAGAAATGATGAAAGATCTTGATTCAAACCCAATTTTTAAGGATGAAAGTTTACTGGATTAAATCTGGGGTGAAGCTTTCCAAGAAGCAAGAAGGCAAGTGAACCACCTTTATGGCCCAGCTACCAGAAATATGTGGATGAAATTTCCATTCCATTGATTCCTTCTTGCTGAAAATTAAAATTGTTGAGTGGTTCTTATTCTTATTTAATTCCTTGCACTTATCTTCCTCTGAATTCCCCTCCCACTCCAAATTCCAAATCTTCTCCTATTTGCTTCATTATTTTAGAGATTTCTCACATATAGTCTCATTCAAGTTGAAGTGTGATAATTGGACAGCTCCCAGGTTGAATCCATGTTGGAAAAGCTTTGTGAAAAATGATTCAAAATAATGGAAAACCATTATTCCTAAAAATTTAGAGCTTGGTAATGATGTTTTTTTCCCTCCAAGAAAATCAAGTGGAAACATAAAACCAATCATAGTTGAATAAAATTTAATATTTTTATCCATATTTGTTCTTTATTTTTAAGAATATATATTTTTTTCTAAAATTTCTGAAATCTTGAATTTCCAAAAAAAAATTGATTCAAAACGCAAAAAATAGGATCCAAAACTCCAATGAGGAAATTCAATGTTTTGAATTTTGTAGTTTTTTGAAGGAATTTTTTGAAGATAGAAAAATACACCCAAAAACTCTGGAAAAATAGTTAAAAAGCTCCTCAGTATTTTTTTTTAAAAAATTAAGAAAATTATGAATCATCAAAAAAATATAATTGAAAAGGCCAACAAAGGGATCCAAAATTCCAATGGGAAAATTTAATTGTTCAAGTTTCTTTGGTTTTTTCAAGAATTTTTTTAAGGTAAATGATACATTGAAAAATTCTGAAAAAAGTATAAGAATGTTCTTCTAATGCAGTTTTAACTTTCTGATAGCTTCAATAACCAAAAAAATGAACTAAAAAGGCAAAAGGATCCAAATGTCCAATGAGAAAATTGATTTTTTTGATTTTCTTGGTTTTTTGACAGAATTTTTCAAGGTCAAAGGATACACCCAAAAATCTACAAGAAATATTTGTATTTTATTTGAATTTTAGTTAAACTTTCTAATAGCTTGAATAACCAAAAAAATAGCCCAAATAAGAATCCAAAAACCCATTGAAAAATTGGTTTTTGCAGAATTTCTTTATTTTTGGAGGGGTTTTGATGGCTCCAAAATTAACAAAGATTTTTTGGGGGGTTTTATGAACCCCAGCTACAGGAATGCTGCTTCAGAGCTCAAAAAAATTAATTTTTGA
The DNA here is from genome assembly GCA_025617555.3 of Puccinia polysora. NCBI lineage: Eukaryota > Fungi > Basidiomycota > Pucciniomycetes > Pucciniales > Pucciniaceae > Puccinia > Puccinia polysora. The sequence goes on from CM062617.1 coordinate 38,101,733, forward strand.
AATTACCGTGAAATAGAGTATTTGCCTGTGTAGCAGCAAAGGTGCGCAATGGCGGTTAGAGGTAATTTTATGTGAAATGAAGTATTGGGCCTGTGAGAACATTAATGCCCTTTCTCTATCTATTTATTTATTTCTTTTTGAATTATTTCTTTAAGTTGTAATATTACATCCAAAAAATCTCTTTGATTTTTTACCACTTTCCAAAAGCTTAAATCACCAAAAAAATTAATTAAAAAGGCAAAGAAAAGGATCTATAAATGTAATTTGAATTGTTTTCTTTCATTTTTTTGAATGGAATTTTGAAGTTTTTATAATGCTCCAAAATTACCAAATATTTTTCATAAGGGTTTCAGACACCTTGCTACAGGGCTGCGGCTTCAGATTTCCAAAAAAATAAATTTTTGAAAAAACATGAAATAAAGGATTTGTCTGTATTGGATTTATGTTGCACAGACCTCAAAAACCCATGAAATAAAGGATTTGAACCATGAGAAAATTAATGACCAAAATATACATCTTATAATGACAAATTATCTTTAAATTTCTCCTTCACCTTTTTCCCAACTCTCATTTAAATCTTTTAAAATCAATAAAAATTCTTCTCTTTTCTCCCCATTTATAAGTCTAGACATCCTTTGCATAAGATGCACTTGCGCAATGAATGCCTCCTCACATATTTCCTTGTAATTTGAATTTTGAGCCCTCTTTTTCCTCAAATCCAATCCATCCTCTTCCATTAATTCTGTGTATGGTCTCTTTTGTTGGAATTGTGAAGAAGATCCCTTGCCTACATCTCTGGTTAATTGACTTGCATCAGTTTTGATTGGAACTCAAACTCACCTTGGCTCCTTCCCTTTGACCCTCCAATCCAGTTCCCTCCTGTCTTTTCTTGATTCCATTCCTATCTGTTTCCTATTCTCTTCCTTTTCCCTCCCATCCCATTCCATTTATTTCCTCCTTTTTTTTCTCCCTTCATCCACTTATTGAAAAATGATAACTTTGCTTTGCACCTTGCTTTGAACTTTGGTCATCTCTGTCTTGGTTGGTGGTCCAAAATATGGTGGTTGTGGTGGTAATGTATTTGTAGTGTAACTCCAAAACCTTAGTAATAAAAACTAATAAATAATCTCTTTATCCCTTGCTCACCTAAGGATTTCTCTCCAAGAAACTCAACCTCTGATAATTAAACCTTGGCACTAAAGAAAAACTAAAACCCTTTCTTGAAGAAAATATTGGAGTATTGACTGGAAAATAACTAAGGGAAAATGAGCAGTCCAGCTTGCAAAGTCAACAGGGCTTTCATTTATTTTGAATGCCTCAAACAGCAGTAATGGGTATACATTGGTTGTTGCTGCAATTACAATTATCAAATTGACAAGAAGAGGGCACCATGTTAATTTGAGTTTTGTAATTAAATAGTAATATCTAAGGGTATGAAATAAATGGTAATGAATCAAGAAGTGATTGGAAATTTACAGAATGCTTCCAGGAGACTTCAGGTTTTATAACTGGTAAACTGTCATGCCCAAAGTTCAAGGGTTATTGTCTACATCATATTTTTGGCATATCATATTCCTCAGTACAATCTAAATCATTCTATAAGCATGAAAAAATCCAACACCTTATTATTACCCTGTCTGCTTACTCCCTCCAGCTTATGCACAAGTGAACTACTAAATTTGGCAACTCATTCTATATCTGGAATACTTAAATTTCCATCCAATCATCCATTATTCTTCCATCTTTTGACAAAGATATTCCATTACCAGTCAAAACAGCCATATTGGCTCACATTTTGTATAGAAAGCCATGTCTTTGAAACACCTGCCTAAGGACTAGTACCATACCCTGCATAACTACATCTTTCCATTTGCATTACATTTACAGTCCCTTTCACAACATTCATTCTTCCTGCTATTTTCATTTAATTGCATTGTCTATTGTTTGCCCTTATGCTACAAACTTGGAAAAACTGTAAAATGCATTTCATTTACCCATTCAATTCCTTTCATTCATTGTGTCATTGCTCTCTAGCTGTGACAGATTTCCATCAGGTTGTATCTAGTAACCTCTGGGTAGCTTATAAGGACCATGCAGTCTGCCTGAAGATTGTTTCCTCAGTTATTTAATCTCATTAGTTCTACACATTCTTTGCTGAGATCAATTTATCACATCAGGCTTTATTTTGGTTTCCCTCAATCAGAACAAATCCATTCCCCTTGCAGTTTGTCAAGAATTTGAACCAATTTTTTGTACTTTGTGGTTAGCCTTGATACACTTGCACTTCCCTTGCAATCAGAAATCTCCCATTTGATCTCAAAATCATCTAATATTGCCCTATAGTACATGGGGTGGTTGTGTCACAAAAACTGTTTTTATCTATCTTTTGGACCACTTTATGCCAACACTTGAAGATAAATTGTTCCAGCTTTCTACTTGCGCAAAGCAAACTTTCAAATTAGAATAAAAATAAACAATAAAAAATAAAAATAAAAAAAGTGAGAAATACTAAAATATTATTAAAACTTGGATTTCTCACCTAAAATAAGGTAGGGTCACTCACTGACCCCACCCTTGAATTGAAACTCCTTATATTTTTAAAATAGTTCAAAAGAAATGGACCAAAAGCCACGGCATGACTTTGGCAATTTTTGGCCATTTTAATATTTGACATGTGAATTCATGTATAGTTTTCACACCTAAAATTCACTTAGAATTGAGGTGTTGTTTATATTTCAGGAGTTACAGCCAGATTGGTGTTCTGTCACAATTCCTGCGCGCAGCCCTGCACCCATACAGTTAGGCTGCACGCGCCTGACACTCAAAAGGCAGGAAATTGTAAAGAACACCGCATGCAATATGCTGCTTTCCACAGATTCTTGATTCCCACACGCAGCTGTCAGGTAGGCGCGCATCAAAATTACCTGCACTACTCTTGACAGCCAGGTACCACAAGAACAAGCTACAACCTACATGAATACATCAGGCATATGTAGAAATCTGATTGATTGATAGAGGGATGTCTAAAACCTCTTAATATTAAATAAAAAGCATGAAATTCAAAGTATAAAGAAATCAAATTGAGGAAAATAATAATAAAGGTTGTCACATAAATGTGATTGCCAAATCTTTATGAACCACAAAAGACATCAAGGAGTTACCCTAAAAAATATTGAAAATTATCATCATGATCAGCAGATGGCTTAAAATCTTAAACTACCCACCTACTTCCATGTCAATCAAAAGAGAACAATACAAAATTAGGAAATATGTCAGACCTGTAAAAATAAAAAATTGACCTTTAAACAGATTCTGATAATTATTTCACCCAAAAATATGACACAGACAGGTCCAGCACATTTAAAGAACCAATAATGCGTGCTAAACTAGCCCTTACCAGCCTGCTAGCTTTATCAAACAAGCACAACCATCTCTACGTGCCCTGGGAAGTTCCTCTTACCCCAAAAAGGTATATATACAGCCCTTTTTGGATGATTGGAACACCAGTAATTTTTAAGTAATCAAGCCAGACCCGTTTCAATCCATGATCAATTTTTTATAAGAGATAAATAAATGATTTATGGCCTCAGTCTGTTGGTATAATTATTAATTATAACCCCATCATTAATTCCATTGAAGAAAATCAGCAAAAACCCCAACCATTGCTCTGAGACCCTTTCAACCATGAATTTCTGCAAGATCCTTGGAAATCCTACTTAAAGAAGTATTTTATCTCCTCCTTGCGTCCAGGGCATAAGTGCTGTGAGACAGCCAGTCCACCTATTCCCCTTGATTAAACCCCTTTTGAGAAATCACTTAGAACCTCATTGTCCCAAGGTCTTTACGCTGTTCAAGTAGCCCCTTCAAGAGAAGTTGTTTCAATAAAGATCCCCAGCTTTTTATAAACTGTGGCCCCTCTTTAAAAATATCTAAAACCATTTAACCAAACCAAACTCCAAACTTTGCACTTGCTCTTAACATATCATTAATTGTGAGCATTTTATGTGTTTTCTTGGAATTCTTATCATTCCAAAACCAATATAACTTGCTGTAGCTAAAGGACTACAAATCTACTGGTATCAGTAAGCTGAAAACTTGAAGTCTGGCCAGGAAATATCCCTGAATGATTAATTTTTGATTATTTAATTTCTTTGGAGCAGATATACTATGTGAAAATAAGTAAAAATACTTATTGTTATCCTTTTGAATTTTTAATTCCAGTGGATCTGAAAACCAAAAAGGAATCATTTAATCATTATTTGAATCTTCTTAAACAAAAAAAGAGGAAAAAATAAGTAATTTTGTGCTTAAATGTTGAGATTCTTCAAACCCTGAACAAAAGCACAAAAAACTCTTATTTTTCCCCAAGAAAGAAAGAAAGAAGAAGAGTTAGACCTTGAGAGATGTATAAAATTCAACTTTTTACTCAGGCAACAAAAATAATGGAAGAAATATCAAAGAAAATTTCATTTCTTTAATAAAAAAAATAAAAGAAGTAAGTCTAATAATATTTTTTTAAAAATAAATTCAAAATAAATTTGAAAAATAGTAAAAAATTAATAAAAAAATTAAACAAATCAAAACATATAAATTTATAGTTTTATTTATTTTTTGTAGTGGAAAGAAACTTTTCCCTTACTGATTTTATTGAGAAAGACTTGTTGGAAAGCCACTAAGACCACAGATCTTTGGACCTAAGCCAAGATCTCATTGGGACCCATGAGGACCCCCCTGGATTACCAGTCAAGTACACTTTCAACCCTAACCAAGCCTTAGTAATATTGAAATTAAGTCTAATGTCACAAAAACACGCCACATAATATAGGGCAATCTTAGATGATTGTGAGCCCAAAGAAGGAATAAGTGCAAGGGACAATGAGAGATAGCAGGGCCAACGGCAAAGTGCAAACTTATGTTTGGTGAATCAACAAAAAGCAAGAAGAGGGAAGTTTTCTGATAGAAGTAAACTAAAGCCAAGCTTGATTCAATTACTGGATTTAGCAAATGCAAGAACATATCATATTAACTAATTGAGGAGGCAATCTTCAGTCAGGCAATGCAGCATATATAAAGTAATCAAAAGGTGACTAGATACAACCTGATAGATGGCCAGCTACAGTTAAGAGGCAGTGAGGCAATGAATGACAAGAATGGAATGGGAAATGAAATAACAGTACAGTTGTTTCCAAGGTAGTAGCATAGGTGCAAGACAAAGAATCTGAGGGTACAAGAATGTAGTTGATGGGACAGGAAGGAATGACATGTGAGACAATGCAAATGTGAAGATACAGCTTATGCAGGGTAAGGGACTAGTCCATTTGCAAACTATACAGTTGGTGTGGCTATCTAGGCATGGGTGCAAACTACTGTGAGTGTGTGACCTCAAATGGAAGACGGGGGCTGATGATACCAAGGTTGGAAGAGAAGAGCTCAAATGGATGGTCCACCAGAGTAGAGTTAACTGGAAGGTTTGCAAGTATATACTGAGTCATTCTCCAAGATTGAAAGGTTGTTATTCAAGCCAGAGTTGGTAAGCAGAAGGCACCATTGATGTTGTGCTTTATTTGGGTCATGCTTATGGACTGAGGTAGATGGTACTGAGGAAAGAATATGTCATATTGGCAAAGACACAACCCTCAAGCTTGAAGTGTGAAATCTAAGTAAGCTTAAATTAATTAATATATATATATATATATATATATAAATTTATTAAAATTTTTTTACTTTTTTTCAAAAAGCTTTGACTTACCTATTTTTGTACTATGTCACAAAACAGGCCCAAAACCCGCACAACTGGAAGAGCCCCTTTATATGGACCTTTGCCTGGAGGAACATGCACCCATCAGAGAACCCGTAGCAAGCACAATGAGAGGAATCAAAATGGCAACACCAGTGCCCGTGCTTCCCAACCCAACCAATCAATCCTTGGAGAGCTCTCCCTCAAACAGAGAGTTATCCCTGGCGGCTACTTCTCTGCCCAGGCAACCCCAGTCAGACTCAACCAAAGAGGCCAGAATAAGGGTTCTAGTAAAGGACAATTGTAGTTATTCGGAGGCCTGAAAGATGGCCCAAGTCCAAGAGGACATGGTGGCCATGAGAAAGGCCATATCACTGGCCAAGTCCTCACAGATTTCCCTTCAGAAATTGATCACCCAGAATCAAGTAGATAATTACGTAGAAAATTGGAATCCTTGGGATAAATTAGCAAAATTAAAGGGAAAAGACCCCAAAAAGAAGAGATATTACAATCACCAAAGAATGAGGAATCCCAAAGATTGGGACAACATAATATCCTTAGTTCAGAAATGGAAGAAAGCATATAACAATTAGATCCAGATGTTACACCCATCTTTAATGCTTTATCTACCCATGTCTTCCACAACTTTAAAATTTTAAGCAGAAATATAGACAATATTAATAAACAATTGGATAAGACAATTCAAAGCCTGAAAAAATTAATCCAGAATCAAGCTGCCCATATTAAAACCAGTGAGTTAGAAATTAAACAACTGAGTGATACTATCAATATGGATAAATTATCTATGATTAAACATTTAAACAACACTTACTAATCAGTACAAGAAGAGATTCCCCTCCATTGAAAAACTTAAAGGAGAAATTAAGAATAAGACTGATAATCCCTCTGCTCATCTAGTTAAAAAAATAGACTTGCTGAGAAGTAAAATTGATTTAGAACTAGGAATGGTTAAGAATGAACTTAGAGACCTCAAAGTCAATGCAACTGGTCCTTCCCTGGTCAACTTAGAAGAAGGAAAATCCATCAGAATGAGTATCAATCCTAACCTCCCCCATAAAAATGCAACAGTAAGGAATGAATCTTCCAGACCAAGTCCAACTCCTGTGTTAGAAAAAGCCCTTAAGCTCTTACCCCCTGTAACTTAATGGCCTAAATTATCAGGAGAAGTAGATTAAAACCATATCAGCTTCCTCAAATTCATTGACCACAATCTTGCTTCATATGAACTCCCAGATACTATAATAGTATTGAGGCTTCCCAGACTATTTGAAGGAATAGACCTATATTGGTTCATTAACAAGAGAGAGGAAGTAGGATATCAAACTTGTAATTGTTGGAAGGAACTGATTAAAGACCAGTTTGGAACCAGAATTTGGAAAAGAAAGATGATGGAGAACTTTGAAAATTCATTTTTTGACCCCTCAAAGGACAAACCTCATAAATGGTGCCTAGAACAAAAGAAGAGATTGGATTGCTTCTACCGTAATTCCGACAAAGATGAAATTAATGAAAGACTCATTAAATTATTTCCTGGAAAACTTAACCACAGTTTAAGATGTAGAATGCCTATGGATTCTGACCTCTCTACTCTCATTGGTATACTAGAGGAAACTATTGATATGAATAGTCTTGAAAAAAGAACTAAAAAATCAAAGGACCACAGCACCAAGAATAAAGAAGAATTCAACACTAAAACCAAGGATTCTTCTACCCCCAACTTGGAAGTCAAGAAGAATTCAGAAACCAAGGAAAAGGTATGCTGGTACTGTAACCAGAAAGTGCATGTAAGAACTGATTTTCCTCAACCCAGGAGAACAATTAATCCTATTGAAGGAGAAGAGTATGATAATAATCGTGACCCTCAAATTTATGATACCAATGGTTCAATATCTGAGTGTGAACTCATGATTACTAAAACCATCAATTTCATTAAAGGGAATATAGATTCCTCAATGAGAATAAACTCTGTCCACGAAGATTCTAACTGGCCCCAATAATGGAATCCCAACATGAAGATTCAACATGTTTTTGAAGCTAAAACCTTGACTCTCAAACCCTCTGCTAGAAAAACTTAAACTTCTGGTAAAACTCTCTATGCCACTGGTCTAAACCACGGTTCTCCAGTTAAGCTACTCATTGATAGTGGAGCCTTTTTCTCTTGTGTTGAATCATGTTATTTGGAAAAAAAGGTTCCAAATTGGAAAATAAACCTGCTACCAGTACCACAAGCTAATTTCAGCAGTTTAAATCAATCTTTAAATTCTATTGGAGTATGGAGAACAGATATCATATTCCCTCATTATAAAGGATCAATTAAACTGGAAATTTATTTTTTAGGAATACACAATGGAGTATGTGACTACTTCATGTTGGGAAATGATTCCCTATGCTTTTATGGAATAGCTTTGTTCCAAAGTAAAGGTAGATACTTTCCTGTAGGAGGAAATTGGAACAAGAAGTTGCAAATATGCCATGTTAATGCTCAAACTTCTGATTCCACCTATGATAAGCACTTGGAGACTTTCAACAAATAGTAATTATCCCAAGCAGTCAAGAATTCCCAGCTCAGTGAAGACCAAAAATGGAATATTCTCCAAGTTTTCTTTGAAAAGCAGAATTCATTTTTCACTAAGGATAACCCTATTGTTAATATTAAAGGAAATGAAATGATTCTTACCTTAACCATTAAACCTCCTTATCCTCCAAATCTTAGGAGACCTGCCTACTCTTCTAGCCCAAAATCAAGAGCTGCCCTTGAAACTCACATTCAGGAATTAATGGACATGCAAGTTTTAAGGAAGGTAGGACATAATGAGCCAGTAGATGTCACCATCCCAGTGATCATAGCTTGGGATAATGAAAAATCCAGAACGGTTGGAGACTTTAGCATTCTGAACAATTACACCCAAGCAGAATATTATCCTATCCCCATGATTGACCATGCTCTCGAAAATCTCTCAAAAGCCAAGTTTATTACTACTATGGACATGCTGAAAGGATTTCACCAGATCCCTATTAGCCCTGATGGCCAAAAGTTCATGAGGATCATATTCCACCTAGGAATATATGAGTATTTAAGAATTCCCTTTGGAATCAAAAATTCTCCCTCCCACTTCTAAAGAATGATGGATAAAGTACTAGGCCAGTTTATGAGACAATTTTGGATTATGGTGTACATTGATGATGTTGTGATCTACACTGATGATTGGACTACCCATATGGATAAAGTAAGATTAGTTCTGAGAACCATCTCTACCATAGGATTGAAAGTATCCATGAAGAAGTGTAATTTTAGGTATGGAGAACTCAAAGCTCTAGGACACATAGTATCTGGTCTAACCCTTACAGCTGATCAAAGCAAAAAATCTGCTTTTATGAATAGGCCAATGCCCCAGAACAAGATTAAAGTCTTTTCTTTCATTAGATTCTGCAGCTATTGCAGGAAGTAATTACCCACGTTTGCCCTACTGACTAAAAGTTTGTATGATATTTGCAGCAACAACACCCTCTTTGAGATGACTCATGAGAGAGTGAAGAATTATGAAGAACTAAAAATAGCTATGACTACAGCCCCTGTGCTGATACAACCTTATTATAGCAAACCTTTAAAGTTATACATAGATGCTAGCATGGAACGGCTAAGAGCTTCCCTTCACCAAGGGATCATATAAGATGATAAACCAGTGGAAAAACCAATACTCCTTATCTCTAGACAAGTCAAAGATACAGAGAAAAGATATGGTGCCAGCCAAATGGAAGTCCTTGCTCTAGCATGGGCTTTGGAGGAACTCCATTACTACCTGGAAGGCTCCAAATTTGTGGTAATAACTGATTGCAATGCTGTTAGAACTTCAATGAACATGAAAACTTCTAGCAGGCATATGTTGAGATGGCAGATAGCTATCCAGCAGTATAGAGGACAAATGACTATAAGTCACCAAGCTGGAAGCAAACACCAAAATTCTGACAGCTTGAGTAGGAATGCCTTACAAAATGATCCTATTAACCCTTATCATGACCCAGAAGATCATGACATTTTTCCCATACTAAACATGAACTTGCTTAATCTTGAAGCTCCAATTACTGGGATACACATCTTTGAATTAGATGAATCCTTATTTGAATCCATTAGGAAAACTTACATTCCTAATCTGAGAACCTTGATCTCTATTATGGAAAGAACTAACCCCCCATCTGAAATAATCAACAGCTTGCCTGAACCAATATTGAAAATATATAAAGCTGGAAGATTCAATTTATGGGATAGAATAGTATATTATAGGCATCAACACTGCAGTGTCCTAGTATTAACCAATGAGGAACATATCAAACACATCCTAGCTGAATGCAATGATGAATGTTCCTCTGGACAACTATCTACTGATAGGACTTTAGAAAAGGTCAAGCAAAGAGCCTGGTGGATTAATTGGAGAGACTCCACCATCAAATATGTTTCTAGTTGTGAAAATTTCCAAAATTCTAACAGAACTACTGGAAAGAGGTTTGAATTATTACAGAAGATCTCTGAACCCAAGAACAGATGGGAAATCATCTACATAGACTTTTTCACAGAATTACCTCCAGGAGGAGCTTACTCTTACAACTCAGCATTAGTGATAGTGGAAAGGTTCACCAAGAAAGCTAAATTCTTACCCAACCACAAAGATGATACTGCCATGGAATTAGCTCTACTGTTCTGGAACAGGCTCATTGCGGATGTAGGATTCCACAAGATTATTATAAGTGATAGAGACCCCAAGTTCACCTCTGAATTCTGGAGAAATATTTCATGGTATTTTAGGAACTACATTAGCTTTCTCAACAGCTTATCATCTCAAAACGGATGGATTGGCTGAAAGAATGATCCGGACTCTAGAAGAAATGCTCAGAAGATTCTGCTGCTTTGGAATAGAATACAAAAACACAGATGGATATTGCCATGACTGGGTTAGTCTTTTACCTGCCTTAGAACTGGCTTACAACAGCAGTAAACATTCTACCACCAAAGAAATTCCCTATGTCCTAGAAAGAGGATGGATACCAAAGCTACCCAAATATAATAATAATCAGAACATGGTCAATATAAATCCTACCTCAGTAGACTTTAAAAAAATGTTAGATATGGCCAATAAACATGCTTCTAAATGTGTTCAAGAGGCTTTCAATTATAATCAACAGAGATTGGAAAGGATGCATGAAGAACCTTATTTTAAAATTGGAGATCAAGTCCTAATCTCAACTACTAATTTTAACAACCTTTCAGGAAAAAGAAAATTGAGACCTGCCTTTGTAGGACAATTCACTATTAAGAAGCTTCATGGAAAGGATGCCTTAGAATTGATCCTGAGTGATGAACTTTCCAGGAAGCACCCAGTATTCCCAGCAAGCCTAATTAAACACTTTCACCCAAGAGAATGAGAGAAAATCCCTCCAGCATAAATACCTGTGGAATCTGATGCTGACAAAGGGAAGGAAAAATCAGCAAGATTCTTAAAGAAAAAAAAGGAAAGGATCAATGGAAGAGATATTAGAATCTATCCAGTCAGGTATAAAGAAGAATCTTCTGAAAAAGATAAATTGTTACCTGAAAACAAAATTCCAGATGGACCCATACACTTAAGGAATCACAGAGCCAATAAAAGACATTGAGCCCAAAATTTTTTTTTCAGATATAGACATATCTTGGAGTAGGGGAATTTCACCTTTCTACTTGCAGAAAGCAACCTGTCAAAGTAGACAAAAAATAAAAATAAATCATAAAAATAAAAAAAGTTAGAAATCCTGAAACATTATTACCAATTTGGATTCTTCACCTAAAATAAGGTAGGGTCACTCACTGACCCCACCCTTGAATTCCAACTCTGTATATTGTTAAAATAATCTAAAAGCAATGGACCAAAAGCCAGAGCATTGCTATGGAACTTTTTGGACACTTTAATATTTCACATGTAAAGTCACATATAGTTTTCACATCCAAAATTCACTCAGAATTGAGGCGTTGTGTATATTTCAGGAGTTAAAGCCAGATTTGTGTTCTGTCACAATCCCACGCGCAGCCCTGCATCCATAAAGTGAGGCTGCATGCGCCTGACACTAAAAAGGCAGGAAACTGTCAAGAAAGCTGCATGCAATATGCTTCTGGCCACAGATTCTTGATTGCAGCATGCAGCTGTCAGGTATGCGCGCTTCCAGATAATCTTCCCTACTCTTGACAGCCAGGTATTGCAGGAACAGGCTACAACCCATATGCATACATAAGTCATATGTAACACCCTAAATGACGAATAGAGGGATGTCTGAAACCTCTGAATATTGAATAAAAAGCATTAAATTCAAATTATAAAGCAAGTAAATGGAGGAAAATAATAATGAAGGTTGTCACGTAAATGTGATTGTCAAATCTTTATGAACCACAAAACACATCAAGGAGTTAACCTAAAAATTATTAAAAATTATCAACATGATCAGAAGATGGCTTAGAATCTACGAATACCCACCTCTGCCCATCTAACTCAAAATAAAATAATACAAAATTAGGAAATATTTCAGAACTGCAAAAATAACAAATTGACCTTTAAAAAGATTCTGATAATTATTTCACCCACAAATATGATACAGACAGGTCCAGCAGATTGAAAGCACCAAAAATGAATGCCAACCTAGCTCTGACCAGCCTTCTAGCTTCATCCCAAAAGAAAAAACCTCTCTATGTGCCCTGGGAAGGTCCTCTTAGCCCAAAAAGGTATATATAAAGCCCTTTTTGGATGATTGAAACACCAGCAATTTTTAAGTAATCAAGCCAGACCCATTTCCATCCATGATAAAGTTTTTATAAGAGATATGAAATGATTTATTTTCTCATTCTGTTATTATAATTATTAATTCTAACCCCATCATTAATTCCATTAAAGAAAATAAGCAAAGACCCCAACCATTGCCCTGAGACCCTTTCAACCATGAATTTCTGCAAGATTCTTAGAAAGCCTACTTAAAGAAGTAAGATATCTCCTCCTTGCGTCCACCTATTCCCCTTGATTAAACCCTTTTTGAGAAATCACTTAGGACCTCATTGTCCCAAGGTCTTTACATGGTTCAAAGTAGCCCCTTGAAGAGAGGTTGCTTCAATAAAGATCCCCAGATTTGTATAAGCTGTGGCCCCTCTTTAAAAATATATAAAACTATTTAACCAAACCAAACTCCAAAATTTTCACTTGCTCTTAAAATATCATTAACTGTGAGAATTTTATGTGTTTTCTTGGAATTCTTATCATTCCAACACCAATATCACTTGCTGTAGCTAAAGGACTGGAAAGCTCCTGGTATAAGTAAGCTGAAAACTTGTAACTTATCAATGGCCCACAATCCCAAATCAGAAAGTCAGAACAAGAAATTCAATCAGATCTTTGAACAATATTTTCAAATTTATTTTTGCCACCAAAAGTAAAATTAGTAAAATTGGCTCCCATCAGACAAACTGATCTACAAAAACTCCACTCATTCTTCCACCAAAAATTTGACCTTCCAAACTCTTTATTGGAGAAACCCAAATTTTGACTTGATTCACATATTACCTTCTCAAACTGCTACCAACTACCTCACTCTCATTCAATCCCTTCAGTTTAAAATTTCAACCAAAATCAAACCTGAAAATAAATGCTACAAAGAGAAAGCCAGAATTCTTTGCAATTTGGAACCAAAACTTGTAGTAGGTGAATTGGTATGGATCAAAGCTTTCAAAATTTGAACAACTTAGCCAACTTGAATACTCTCCAAAAAGAAACTGGGTCCTTTCAAGATTGAATCAATTATCTCTCCTCATGCTTTCAAAGTATCTTTGCCTCTGAATTGGAATGCTATTCACCTGGCCTTTCATTTTTATCTTCTAGATCCAACTCAATTCATATAAATTGGCAAGAATCATCCCTCTGCAGAACCTGTAAATATTCAAGATAAATTGGAGTGGGAAGTAAGTGGCATCCTTGATTCAAGTTTATGCAAAGCAAAGTTACAGTACCTGGTTGATTGAACTTTTTACCATTAAAAAAAGATTAAAAATCATGGGAAGCAGTACACCATGTTCAAAATTCCCCTGACTTGATTTGAGACTTCCATTCAAAATATCCTTGAAAACATTGCCAAATCACATCCACTCTCTTTTCGATTATTTCCTATTTTCTCATTCTTTTTGTCTTTTGTCTTTTTTTTTATTTTCCATTGTTAATTTTATTTATGTTTTCAGATAATTCTAATTAAAAAAATAAAAAGATAAAAAACAATAATATATATAATGAATAATAATATATATAATGAATAATAATATACATAATAAATGATAATATATAGAATAAATAATAATATATAGAATAAATAATAAAAAATATAGATATATCTTATATATATATATCTCATATATAAGATATATATTGAATAATAATATATATAATAAATAGTAAGGTATATAATAAATAGTAAGATATATAATAAATAGTAAGATATATAATAAATAGTAAGATATATAAGAAATAATAAGATACATAATAAATAATAAGATATATAATAAATAATAAGATATATAATAAATAATAAGATACATAATAAATAATAAGATATATAATAAATAGTAAGATATATAATAAATCATAAGATATATCATAAATAATGAGATTTATAATAAATAATAAGATACATAATAAATAATAAGATATATAATAAATAATAAGATATATAAGAAATAATAAGATATATAATAAATCATAAGATATATAATAAATAATAAGATATATAATAAATAGTAAGATATATAATAAATCATAAGATATATCATAAATAACAAGATATATAATAAATAATAAGATATATAACAAATACTAAGATATATCATAAATGATAAGATATATAATAAATAATAAGATCTATAATAAATAATAAGATATATAATAAATAATAAGATATAGGGTGATGTTAAATTTACGGCTCCAACCGTGTGGTAGTTGTTTAGGGCCCTACACGGCTCAAATGAGCTGTGGGGGCCCAAAGACAACTACAAAGGGCCGTTTCAAACACGCGCAACCCCCAGGGGGTTGTGTAGGAGCCGTGCAACCCCTCTACACAGCTAAAATGAGCCGTTTACTCCCGTACACGTCTCAAATTAGCCGTGTTTGGGGGTGAATGACCCCCCGGAAGCCATGCCAGATTTTTGGGCACCCCCTGGACCACACTTGGGTTCTTTCAACCCAAATTTGTGATTGACACATACTTTGTGGGACTTTTGTTCCACACCTTGCAATCCCAAAGAGACATCAAAGCAAAAACCAAGTGAATTTAAAGTGAATAATTTTAAATCATATAAAAATCTGCAAACAATTCTTTCTCAACTTGAAAGTGAGCAAACTTTTTTTGATCAATTGAAAGTTGGATTGAATACTTAAGTATACCATTGCTTTTTTTTGCATGGGAACAGTGGCAAGCCCTCCTTCTTCTGACATGGCTACGTGGAAGGTCTACATTGATAGTGCCATCAACAAAGCTTTGGAAAAAGAAAAAAAGGATTTGGGTAATGAAACATTGCAAGCCCCAATTGCATCCTCATCAAGGGTGAAAATTGAGGAACAAAATTATTCACAAATGGACATGACCGCTGGTGGTGAGTAACATTTTATGTTACTGGTGTCTGTCATATTTAATTTGATTGAAACTGATGGGTTCATGTAACTATGAAACTATGACTTAACCAATGACTGTTTACTAGATCCACTTGAACCACCTCCCTTGAGTGCTTTTCTTACTAGGGAAGAGGCACAAAACTATTTTCAAACATGGGAAATGAAGCATGGTTATGTTTTAACAGTTTTCAACTCAAAGCATGACCAATATGTTGATTTAGCCTGTGATAGACATGGTTCCTATTCAGGAAGTATTCTTACCTAACAATCTAGAAAAAATCACACAAGGGAGGTTGGGTGCAAGTTTTTAATCCATGAAAGTTGCACAAAGGCAGACCCCTTGTGGCTCCTCTCGTACAAAGAAACCAAACATAACCATAAACCATCTGAACATCCCTCTGTGCATCCTCAACTGAGGAGAATCTTGGGGGTGGCCTTAGAAAATCTAGTAGAAGGCATGAATGATGGGCTCAATACATTACAAATGAAGAGAAAATTGAGCAATATTGATGGGCATGATTATGTTGATGACCAAACAATCTATAACACTATGTGGAAGGTCACGCTCACAGAATCAAAGGGAAAAAGTTTTATGGAGGTACTATATGAACAGCTTGAAGAAAAAAGTTGAATTCACCGGTCAAATTTCAGTGGAGAGGGTCACTTGGAGGCCCTGTAATTAGCACATCCAGAGTCAGTAAATCTTTCAAAACAATTCCATCATATTGCTATGTTGAATTGTACTTATAAGTCAAATAAGTACAAATCCCCACTATTGCATGTTGTAGGAATGACAGCCAATTGGAAAAATTTCACAAAAGCTCTTGTTTTTATAACAAAAGAAACGTTTGAGTTCTACATTTGTTCTGTAAATGCATTAAAGGAGTTTGCTTATGATCCTGAGAGACTTCCAAAAGTCTTTTTGACGGACCGTGAAAAAGGTCTGATTTGTGAAATTGAAACTAGTTTCCCAGAGTCATAAAGACAATGTTGCACTTGGCACTTGTCTAAAAACATACAAGAAAACTGTAAAGTGCGCTTTGTTAATGACATTGAAGGATGGAAACACTTTATGACTCTGTGGGCAAAGTATGGGGCCTCAAAGCCCAAGGAGGAGGCGGAGGTTAATGATGTGGAACTCAGAGTAGGTCCAAATCACTGCTTCTTAATTTCCTAGTTTTGGGTTCTGACCTTTTGGCTTTTATGGTGTTTCTTGAAAGACTATGAGGATGTACTTGAGTATATGGAAAATAAAATTTTCCCTATCAAAGAGACGTTTGTAACAGCGTGGACTTGTATAAACCCAGATTTTTGAAGCAACACAACTTCTTGGGTTGAAGGGGCCCATGCAACTCTCAAACTATTCCTTGCAAACTCTTTGGGAAACCTGTTGGATGTTTGGAAAAGCCTTGATGGAACAGTTTTGAATAAAATTAATTCAGTTCATGCATCACTTTATAACTCTCAAATTAAGTTAGGGACAGTTCTTTCACCTGAAATGATACCATTGGGTTACAAATTGTTTTTAGAGGAAATCCATCTTTTTAGGGAACAATTTGAGAAGTTCAAACGTGATCATGATGGCAAAGTCTGAACCAAGTCATATTTCAAGACTATGGGTTTGCCCTGTTCCCACCAAATAGGTGACTGTCTAGCATTCAGAGGATCTGTGGTACCTGAAGATGTTCATCCTCAGTGGAGGTTTGACTATGACCCTTGTAGTTCTAATTCTCTAAGTTGGCTTAAGTTGGATTGTTCAAGTTGGATTGTTCAAATCACTATTTGATTAATTCTTTCTGATTAACTCATTCACTAATGGTTGATCCTTTTGAATTTTTCCCGTGTGCTCTTGATGAAATGCTAAGCATTACTCAGTTACGTGAAAAAGTCAATTCAATGATTGTGGAATCTCCAGATCATGGGCAAAGCGGCCTTTTGAAGTATATCATTCAGAAGATTAAAAAATATTGATCCAAGACAAGACTTGAACCTAAAGTCTTATGATCAAGTAGGGGCAGGCCAAAATTGACAGATACACGGCAAGAACAATCTTGGTTTGAGATTGTTGAAAAACAACTCAAGGGGGAAAAAAGAACTAGAAGTTCTCCAAACAAGGAAAGACAAAAGATTGTAAGTCTTTTCTTTTGAGATATGTTCATTTTTTGGGTTTAATGAACTTAGTTACTAACTAATGATGAATTGTTAGTAAAAGTTGGCAGAATCTGAATCTAACTTTCATAGTTCAGAGGAAGAGACTGAAAGTGAATTGGGATCACTTAATTCGGAATCAGAATCCTCTTCAGAGGAAGAGAACATGCAGCAAATCTCAACCAGAAACTCATCTTTGGTGAGTTTTGATTTTATTGATCCAATTAAAGAAATGAATACCAAGTTAGTTTTAATTATAGGAACCAAACGTGAAATACCTCAATCAAATACCCAAGAAATTCCATAAGTTCTTGGGTGAGGTTTGGGATACAATTGGAGATGGGAATTGCATATTTAGACTCATTGCTAAATCTCTTGGTTATGAAGAACATGGTTGGTTTAAAGTTAGGAAGGAAAGGATTGAAAAATTGGAGAAACATAAAGCATGCTACATTAAGATTCTTGGTGGTGCAAAGGAGGTTGAAAAGATTAAACAAAGACTTGATGTTGAAAACATCAATGAAAAGATTCCCTCCTCAAAATGGCTGGCTAAATTGGACATGGGTCAAATCATAGCAGACACATATTCCAGACCTATATGTTTCATTTCATTTGAGTCATGTGATACTTACACTCCAATGAAAAATGGTGTTACTGATCA
The DNA here is from genome assembly GCA_025617555.3 of Puccinia polysora. NCBI lineage: Eukaryota > Fungi > Basidiomycota > Pucciniomycetes > Pucciniales > Pucciniaceae > Puccinia > Puccinia polysora. The sequence continues at coordinate 38,119,962 of CM062617.1, forward strand.
ATCAGATCCAATTTTTGTCTTCTTTTTAAACAATAACCACTGGGTTCTATTAGTACTTGAGGGAGAAATGATTCCAATTCCATCCATTTTAGCAAAACCAAATTCCTTGATTTCTAAAAAAGCCTCTGGTTGGGTTGATCATCTCAAAGATCAACTGCAAATTTATTCTGGATTGTAATAGACTTCGACTTCATTTCATCATTGGGTTTCATATAAATTGCAATTCTAATGCAGCTAACTAGTTCTATTAATATAAAGGGTTATCACATTTTGAACGTCATTATGTTCAGTGTTTTGCCTTAACATCATTATATTGAGTGTTTTGAATGAGAGTTCAATGGTAAGTCAGTTCAACTTGTGTTGGGCTGATTCCATCACAATCTTAACTTATGTTAAGCTTGGGATGGGATCAGCTTAACACAAGTTGAACTTGTTTTTTTGGTCTTTTTACTTCAGGGCTTGTCAAAAGACTTTTTTTTTGGGCACTTTTACTTAAGGGCTTTTCAAAAGACTTGTACTTTTTAGTGAACTTTTACTTTAGGGCTGGTCAAAAGACTTCTTTAATTTTTGGGCCCTTTTACTTTAGGGCTAGTCAAGTTGAAATGACTTTAGGTCTTGTCAAGTTAGTTTTATTTTTTTGGTGTTTTTACTTTAGGGCTTTTCAAGTTACCCGTCTTTTTTTTTGGTGTTTTTACTTTATAAGCTAGTCCAGTTACTTGTGTTTTTTTGGGTCTTTTTACTTTAGGGCTACTCCATTGGATAGTACCAGTTTTTTTTTATTTTGATTTATTTATTTCTTTTTTTGATTTTTTTTAAACCAAAAAATGAACATTCTTTGATTTTTTGGTTTATTTCTGTTTTTTGGAAGGTTTATTTAGTATATGCGTTGTGTAAGTACCCTTTCATTAATTTTCCTTTTCCTTTTTTTTTTTTTTTTGCTCACAGCAGTCCACCGCCGTGTGGAATGCCACACGACTACATTTGAGCCATGTACAACTCCACACGGCTTGAATGTAGTCGTGTGGAAGTCCACATGGCGGCAAACCGGGTTGGGTGGGCCGCACGACTCCATGAGCCATGGGGGGCTGTACACCGCTTCAATTGGGCAGTGTGCCCTGCCACACGACCCATTTTCAAACGTGCTCACGGCTCAATGAGCCATGAATTTAACATTACCCTAAGATATATAATAAATTTTAATATATTTAATAAATAATAATATATATAATAAATAATAATATATATAATTAATAATAATATCTATAATAAATAATAATATATATAATAAATAGTAATATATACAATAAATAATAATATATATAATAAATAATAATATATGTAATGAATAATAATATATATAATAAATAATAATATATATAATAAATAATGATATATATAATAAATGATGATATATACAATAAATAATGATATATATAATAAATAATGATATATATAATGAATAATAATATATATAATGAATAATAATATATATAATAAATAATAATATATATAATAAATAATAATATATATAATAAATAATAATATATATAATAAATAATAATAAATAATAATATATATAATAAATAATAATATATATAATAAATAATAATATATATAATAAATAATAATATATATAATAAATAATAATATATATAATAAATATAAAAAATAATAATAGATATAATGAATAAAAGAATAATAAGACAAAATCTAAATTTGCTTTATTTTTCATCAAACTTCTCTTAAATTTCATTTAAATAGCTTATAATATTACAAAAATCCTCAATTTCTTCATCATCTATTAACATAAACATAATTTCCATAATACTTACTTGTTCCATAAAGCCATCCTCAAAGATTGCCTGGCATTTTGAAGTCCAAGCATGTTTTTATTTCACCCCCAGTCCAAGCATGTGTTTATTTTACCCCCAGTCCAAGCATGTGTTTATTTCACCCCCCACCCACCTCTCTCAATCTCACCTTTTTAAGGCTTCTTCCTTCAAAGCTGGTTTGAAGAAACTTTGCCAATATTTTCAGTAAAAATCCCAGAATTGGTTTTCACTGGTGCAAGAACCTTGGCAATTGCTTTGCCTACTTGATCTTGGCTCTCCAATCCAACCATTTCAAGTCTTTTCTGTTGGATTACCAATTCTGTTACATACTCCCTTATACCTGTTCTTTCCCATCCTTCTCCATTTACTTCCCTTCCTCCCCCTTCTTTATTTCCCTCTGTCTCAATCACCTGATTTGACTCCAACCCTGCAACTTCTGCAACCCTACTTTGCACCTCTTCCACAATCCAGATCATCATTGGCTTACTAACTGGGTCAACATATGGAGGAGGTGTTGGTGGTTGAGTTGTCAAAAATCTTTTGGAAATTTGAAATAATAGAAGATCACTTATTAATTCCTTTTATTTTCCTTTCTGATACCTCTTTTTATCACTTACAAGCATCACACTCTCCTATAAATTCAATCATGCGAGCAGAGACTGGTTGATGACTTGAGGAATATTTAAAAACACCACTGGATGGAGCAACTGGCTTGACTAACCTGCTCCTCATTGGCTCCAATAGATTAAAATGAAAGTAAACTTTACAAATTTGGCACTGCTTGAATTTCACACAGTTACAAAAAACTACAGAGCTGGGAACACATCAATTTTCCCTCCAAATACAATTATCACATCAAAAACTAGTCATAGACATAGTCATGGGTAATCAATTAATTGGGCATAAATTATATCAGTAGTGTTATAGTAGATACTTGAGATGTTTGAGAAATAATAAAAATTTACTTGAAGCTTTCAGGTTCCATACCCAGGCAATTTTCACAATCCAAAGCCCTTGGATTATTTTTTACCATCAAGTAAACATATCCCCCTCTACTCATTATTATTTAGCTTGTCCTAAAAGTATGAAACCAAAATAATGCTACAATCAAATGAACTATTCTTCAAACTTTGATATTCAATAGAGCTTCTGTCTGTGGTTACTCAGTGAGCACTTGCAATTGCACTTGCACTTTGCATTAATATCTAAAACTAGTTCTGTTCAATCTTGAAAATTGGATCACACCCTTTCACTTCCATCTCTGGCTAGCTAAGGATCTTTGACATATCTAACTGCAACTTTGATCCATTCCCAGTCACCATTGAACAATAGCTCAAACCTTGAAGACTCTACCATTAAATAATTGCTGGAAACCCATTCAACCTTCTCATGAAAGGGATCAGTCTAATTTTATCACCTTAATTACATTCATTACTAATTCTCTTGCATTTCATTATATTCACACCCACATTTTATCATCACCAGCTTTTACTTTGATTTTTTAATTCTATTTATTCTTGAATTGATGTCAATTTTAAGCATACTTTCTTTTACCTATCTAGAGAGGAAATAATTAGTTTGTATCTAGTTTTCCACACTCCAATTTATATTAAATTGAAAGGGAGGGGTCTTTCCTGTTGATTTTTCCCTCAGTAGATTAATATCGCATTTTCTGGAATTCTATGGAGTCAAATTCTTTACATCAAGATTTGCCTAAGTTTCCTTATTTAAAACTCTCCTCTTGAACATTGCACTTGAATTTGAGCTTTATTTTCAACTTTGGATATACTTTCTAACTTTGGAATTTCTTTTAGCATTAGTCTTTATCATTTTGCCCCAAGTCTCACTGAATCCTTTCCCATTCTTAGGAATTGGGGTGGGTGGGTGATAGTAACCCAATGATATGGCTCTGATGCATTAATTAATAAATAGATGGGAAAATTCTCTCTACCAAAACACTTACTTTTTTGTAAGAGAACCAATTCTATAATCACCAGGAAAAAACAGGAATCTCGGGCTGACCAGTGACTTCAATTCACCATGATGGTTACCCCAATTGCTTCACAGTTTATAATCAATTTCTGCAGAAAATAACCATGAAATCTGTTTGTTTTCTGGTAGAGTTCCCAAAGATGGAAACATGGTTGATCCATGATTGCTTCTGAGTCTCTTCTTAGATAATCCAAAAGTGACAAATGAATTCTCATTTGATTTTTCCAATTTTCCACTGTGTTTCTAATTGATTTCTCCTGCACTTATCAAAGGTGTCTTTTGATTTTCCTTTATTTTTCCCCCAAGAGTCCCCTTTATTTCTCCCTGGTTTCTCTTGGAATTTCTTCAGATAAATTTTTGATTTTGTTGAGATATGTATGATTTTCAAATGATTTAACCCCATTTGATCCCTTCCAAGTAAATATTTCTTCAAATACTCAACTTTTCGCCTCTTATTTTATTCATAAATTTTCAAAAAAATCACCTACCATTCACTATGGTTCAGAAACCAGGGAATTCATTTTTTCAATGGATCATTTAATATTGAAGTAAAAACAGGTGAGATTAACTTTTTCTTGTATAAGGATTATGGGAAAAGCTGAAATTATCTCCCATGACCATTTTGAAGAGTTTAAGAAAGGCTATAAAGCCATGGAGAGATGAATGGGAAATGATGAGACTACAAATAGCCAAAGGGGAAGATATAATACCTTTAAATTCAAATTGAACTGGTCTGAAGAGGAGGAAGGGCCACTCTGGTTTAGTTGTCTGGTATGCCAATTTGGACCATCAAGCTGATCTTCCCAGGCTCATCAAATACAGCCAATTATCTGAGGGATGTGATGAGTCTATGGATCAAAACCAAGACTAAGTCAATGAGAGCCTTGAAGGAGGTTGATCCAAAGGTGAAAGCAATCTGAGGTTGATCTAGACCAAAAAATTTTGGGTTTGATGATCATGCTGTGGAAGTAGTGATTAGTTTTGATGGCTTTGTTTGAGTTCTTGTAATTATTTCTTCTGGAGATGCTTTCAAGATTATGGGATCCAGATCCTTGACGTCCAATTCCATATTGAAGACAATGACCACTTCTTTACCAAAGAGCCTTGTAGTTTTTTTGGAACCATACTCCTGAGTGATGGGGATTCTGGAACCTGGAGTGATATCAATTTATTCAATTCCTCAATTGTCTTGATTGTTGGGGTCCTCATGATCCTGATCTTGGTATCCTCTGAACTCAATCAGCTTGATAGCTGATAGGATTGAGCCGGCACTGGCATGAGTGATTATAATATTGGCAGCGGATAGGAGCCTGTTGATTTAGGATGAGAATTTGAAGGATCTGAATGGGAGAAAGGAATCTTTTTTCTTACAGTCTGAGCAGGTTTTGAATTTGTTAAGGATGATTGATCAAGGGGCTGAGCGTGATCTTGAGAATCTGGTCTATTTTTATTGATTTTTCAGTCTATTTTCTGGGTCTTACCAGTTGATGGCTATCTGAGGAGAGATGGTGGTTGATTAATGATCACCATTTATTAATGGATTGTAACTGATCAGACAATCTCAGGTTGGATAGCCATTCAGGCAAGTCTTGCAGTAGTCCTTCCCTATTGGATGGGTCATCTCAATCTTTCTCTTGAATCCATCCCCAACCTGATTCTGGTCTTGGTGTGCATGGTTGAAGTGGATTGGTTTTGATTGTATTCAAGTGATTGGTGTTGTGTTTGATTTTCAGGCCAACCAACCTCAACAATTTGTTGTCTGAATTGATTTGATTGTGACCAGGCTTGGTTTGGTGATCCTTCTAGCTCCTTCTATTGATTTAATTGGACTTGGGTCAATGGTAGAGATGAAAGTAAGTGGTAAGTTTTTGAAATTAAATAGTATAGTCTATCAAGTGCTCTTGGGCGCCTTGTAAACTTACATGATTTTTTTGTAAAGCGCAATTGGCACCAAAGAAATCAATATTGGCGCCTGGCCAACCAGTTTTGGAACCATTGCAATGGCAACTGGGCTTTCAGTCACGTTCAATTTGCGCCTTGTCTACCTGGTTTGGGCGCCAATCAAAGCTTGGCACATCAGCCAATATTGACCTTACTTTTAATGAAAAAATTATATTTCAATTTTTTTTTCAGTTTCATGTTTTTAATTTTCTTCACATGCAATATCCTTTTTTTAAAAAAAAGGCCACATACATGATTGTTTTTTTTAAAAAAAAAAAATTAAATAAAAAAGAAACGGAAAAAGAAAAAAGAAAGAGAACTGATGCAAAAATATTCAGGGATCTTCCAACACAGGGCCTGTAATAGGCTGCATTTCAAGACAGCATCTAAAGTATTTTTTAACATGAGAGAATAAATTTTAAATTTTTTTCTTCATTTATTGCCTCTTGGATACCAGCCTTGACTTTCTCAACAAGCTCAGCTTGAGTTTTGGGCTCTTTTCCTCTAACATACAATCTTATGAACCTCACCAAATCTCATCCTTCACTTGCCAGAATCAATGCCTGCCTTGAGGCCTCAAGGAACAGCTTGATTTTACCATTCATCATCTACCAAATTCCTCCCAACCATCTTCTGGTAGAAAATTGCCTGGTGGTGTCAACAAAGTCAAATAAAAAAATGGAGAAAACAAACCAAATAAAACCAAAAGGGACCTGCAAGATGATAATAATTGTATCATTGATCACTCAAAACCAATTCCCAAAAAAGCAAAAGCTTTGACTCAATCTTGGTCTCACGGGTGCCAATACAATTCCCCTTCCATCCTTGGAGGATTCAAAACCAAAATCAAAGGCAAAGCTGAAGTATCTCAAACAGAAAATAGAGCAGAATAGATCCAAAAAACATTTTTTGAAAATAAAAGAAACCAAGCAGGAAGTTGATTGATTGGATCCTCCTTCAACCCAGATCATTGAGCAAAGACCATCTGAGTGGAGTTTTGACCAGAAATTGTTAGACCATTCATCAAATCCTATCATCAGATCTGGATCATAAAAAACTTGTCAAGAACCAAGCCTCCTCACTGTAAAAGTACCTGACTTCCTTGAGGAATCCAAGAAATCCAAGCAACCCAAAAATATCAATGGCATCCTTGAGTCCATCTCATGGAAGAAACAAAAAAAAGAATCATTGGCCAACAATTGCATCACCAACAGAACTTGCAACAATACTGCCAATGAGTGAGGGGGGTGCGTCAAGCTTTGATGTGGGTCAAAACAAGCTTGAGTAGGCGCCAATATTTGACCCCCCCGCAAACTACCCCATCAAGCGCCCTGGGCACCTATGCAACCCCCAATTGGCTCATGAAAATTTCGGCTTTTCCAGGCGCCCAAACGCGCTTGATAGACTGTATTTTAAAAGAATGACACTAATCAACTTTTGGTTATTTGTGACCACTGTTGACTTCTTGCTCAGAGGCTCTTAACTTGGTCATGATTGCTTTCCATCATGATGACAAGCCTTAGTTAGGGTGCAATTGAGGTAATTGGTTGAATCTAGTGGGTCGCTAGTCTCAAATGAATCAATCAACTTATTTGATCCAACACCATCAATCCAATTGATTTGAAGCCATTGATCCAACAAGACCAGCAACAGATAGGATTTTGATAAAATACTCTTCAACCTTGTTGGTTGTAGCTTGATGATGCTAAAAGTGGCTTGGCTGATGGAGGTTGATGAGATGATTGTGAGAGTGCCAATTGGATACTTGATGAGATGCTGATGCCTAGCCTCAAAGTGAATGGATGGGATGAGCTTAATTGTTGATTACAAGGCTCATCCCTATCTCACCCCCTTGCCAAAATAGTCAAAGATCAGATTCCGGGATGAGACTATTGAAGTTTGACCAATTGAAAGAAAGATTGTTGGCTCAGTTTGAACATAGGCTTTTAAACGTTTAAAAGATAAAGAGATCCTGAGCTCTGATGGAACAGAAGATGATGAGAAATGAATGAAAGGCGCTTTTAATTTCAAGCATAATGGATCTGAGTATATGAGGAAATGGGCACTCTGGTTGATTGGTTGGCTGAATGGATTATCAATTCGACTTTAGAGAACCGGTGTTGATATAGACTAAATACATGATTGGCTAACATGTGGTTGAGTACAAAATGAATAAGGCAAAATTAAAATAATCTATTTAAGTGAAATGGCAAGTGAAATTTTATGACTAAAAAATCTGATAGCTATGAATAAAAAGTCTGGTAAGCACAAGGTAACCACAATACTATGACACAGCACAGTCATATTTTATTGGTTGTTTTGGTACTTCAATAACAACAATGATAAGAACCAAATCAATCCTTAAATGAAACTCTGAACTCCAGTGAAATTCACATATATGAAAACTCAAATTCCAACAATCAAAAGCTTCACAAAGTTTTCCATCTGGTTCCAATTGTGAGTTAAATCAAGTGACATAAAGACTAAAAACTTTTAAAGAAAGAATGGACCACATGCCATGATGAAACCAATTTTTTCACATGTGATGCTGAGCCCTACCCCTGAAGCTTTGATGGAGGCCAGTAGTGTTTGGGTTGAGGTACTTCTGGAAAAATATTCCATGCTTTTTTTTGCTCTGTAGCTGTCTTGGTTCCATCCAAGCCAAAGTATTTGATATTTCTATGACTCAAAGCAATCTGAATTCCAAGAATTGAATTTTTTTTGAAAAACATGGTAAGCGTCTTTGTGAACATTGAATCTTATCTTGAGGAAGTCTTACAAACCAAGAAACCTTTTCCAACAAGAAAACACCTCCATCTTTCTTGGGCTATGCTTTTTCTCCAATTCATCCATGATCATGTTAAAATTGGGTGAGATATCTAGAAAAACACTTTAGTGAGAGTTGACCTAGTTGAGGTGTGTTCAAAATTGGGTGAGATGTGTTGAAAAACACTTTAGTAAGAATGTAGCTAGGTGAGGTGTGTTGAAAAAGACTTGAGTGAGAGTGTAGCTAGGTGAGGTGTGTTGAAAAAACTTTAGTGAGATTGTAGCTAGGTGAGGTGTGTTGAAAAATACCTTAGTGAGAGTGTAGCTAGGTGAGTTCTGTTGAAAAACACTTTCGTGAGAGTGTAGCTAGGTGAGGCGTGTTCAAAATTGGGTGAGGTTTGTTGAAAGATACTTTAGTGAGAGTGTAGCTAGGTGAGGTTTGTTGAAAAAAACTTTGATGAGAGTGTAGCTAGGTGAGGTGTGTTGAAAAAACCTTTAGTGAGAGTCACCATGAAAAAAATGGCTGCACCTGCTGGAAGGTGTAGCACCTGGGATGGTGAGTGAAGCTTGTTTTGACTTTGTTGAGGTTTTGGAGTCAAAAATCAAATTGATTCCTGGATTTTCTCAGAATATTGCTGCACAATATTTATGTAATGCATGAATTGAAGTGAAAATTCTTACATAACAGGAAGAATTGGGAATTTATGTATTTATTCTTAATGTCATATTTTTTTTAGAACTGTTGAGAATTTTGGTTCAGACCTGTGTTGCATAGAAATTTTACTGGATTTTTATCAAGCTTCCTAATTACATTTTATCAATTTAATTGAAAAAAGGAAATTTAATTCTTATTTATAGACTAAATTTTTTTTTATTTCTCCTTCAAGAATAAATTATATCCCAGTGAACATACTAATCTGATTCTTGAAAAAGAAAAATTTAGAACATTACCTTTAAAAAAGTGCAAAAATAATGGGCTGGATGCCCTCAGATCCACAACTTTAAAATTTCAAAACAAATTAACACTCTGATGAATAATTGTACCTTGAATTAAATTTAACTTGACTGTTTTTTTTTTTGACTTTTTTGATTTTTTCTTTTGAATTGAGATTTTCATCAATACAAGAAAATTCAATCTTTTATTTTGGTTTTCATTTTGTTTTTGATTTTACATTTTAATTTTAATTTTTTTGATTTATCCCCTTTTTTTATTTTCTTTTGCTTTTTTTTCATTGTTTTTGATTTTTTTCAACAATTTTTTTCATCATTTGTTTGATTCTGGCCATTATTTTTTTTGACAAACCCTACTCTTAAATACACAGATATTTTACATGCCCTTGATTTTCTGCACCCACAGACATTTCCTTGGAAACACAGGAATTTCAAGAATTTGTTTTTGTGAGATTTATAAGACTGCAGTCTTCTAGATTAGTATGAAAAGCCCTTATGAATAATCATTCAGACTTTTCAAATTATTTTGAGACCTTCAAAAATCCATTCAAAAACCAGGAAAATAAAAAAATAAGTTTCAATGCATTATTGGGAATTTTCCTTTTACTTCTAATCCAATTTGTTTTGATGCTATAAAGACTTGGAATTGTGAAAAATCAATTCAAAATCTTGAAACTATCTTCTTGGCATTTGCTTGATGTTTTATAGGCCTCTTAAGATTGGATTCAATCTAAAAGGACTTTTAAAATTCACTATTTTTTTTAACATCAGTAATCAAAGTTTCTTTCTTGTCAGGTATTTAGAATATAATTATAAGATTGAAAAAAAATTCATTTTAATCAAAGCTTTTACTCCTTGAAATATTTATCATCATGAAAATAAGTGAAAATAAAAGGGGCTTGAAACTGGGTGATCTACTTTTTGAAACCTTGTTTTTGTTACATATTAATCAAAAAATAACCCATACTTAAAAAAAGTATAATTAAATTTTCAGCAAAAATTCTTAAAGGCCTCCATTGTACAAACAGACTTTTATTGGAATTGCTTTTATAATTGTTTCTGTATTTTTTTCTGTTGGAAATATAAAAACAGAGATATAAAAAGAAAATACAAGCAACCCCAGTTATTAAATGACCTTTTGAAATTGGCCAGGGGGTCTTAAAAAATAATTCTGGTTCTTTGATGCTTGTTTTTTTTCTCAATTTCTGTTTAACTTATTTTCCTTTGATTTTTTTTGTGTTTTTTAAAATTCCTTTCAATCAATTTTTTTTTCTTCATGGTCAATCTCTTATAAAAACAATGAAAGTTTTATTTTTATTTTTGAAGTTTATTTTGGTGAGGGTGAAACATTTTCTAGAATGATTATTTTTCTCCTTAAACACTAGCTCATCCTCATTACAAACTGCGTTTTTGAAGCATCATCAAACAGTATAGTTGAGGGCACTCACTGCACTGGTGTACAATTATATATCGAAGGGAAGGACCAAAAATTTCAGCCGGGAGAACCCAATGTGCTCCAGTGGCTTGGACCCCCCCCACTTTGGTTCAATTCACATCACAAGTATATGGAACTCACCTAGACCAAGGAAATTCTCATGCATGGAAAATGTCATGGGGGCATAAAATAGTCATAATTTTTTAAGAGTAAGCATCATGAGAAAAAAAATGCTCTTGATTTTTTTTTTGATTTATTTTTGTTTTTTTTTCTTTTCTTTTCTTTTCTTTTTTTCTTTTTTTTATTTTTGGATTTGGGTGGAAGACTTAAAAAACTCTTGTTGGAATTTTGATGTTTCTCCTCAAACACAATCTCATCCTACCTACAAACCATGTTTGCAAAAGACCATAAAACATTAAATTTTTGATACACAGTGCACTTGTCTGCACTCCCATACAGTAGGGAAGGACCAAGAATTTAAGTGCACAGACCCCAAATATTTTTCAGGATTTTTTTGATTGTTTTGATTTTTTTCCCTTTTTTGTTGTGGTTTTTTTGTGATTTTTTGGATTTTTTGTAATTTTTTTGGTTTTTTTTGTTTTCTTGGACTTTTTTTTGTTTTTTTGGAATATGTTGTTTTTTTTATTTTTATTTTGATTTTTTTCTCTATTAATTTGGTGGATGACTTAAGCTAAGTCATCCACCTCCCCAAGGTCATTTGGATTTTTTTTAGATTTTTTTTCTTTTTTTTCAATTTTATTTGATTTTTTCCCATTATTTGTGTGAATCCTCTTATTTCCAGAAAAATAAACAACTTAGGCAAATTGATCCATGAACCTGGCAGTTGGTTGTGGCAAGAATGACCCCTTCTGCCGCCCCATGCCCATAAGGGAGGCAGGCAAAGAACGCCCAAAGGGAGGTGGACAACTTAGCCAAAGTCTTCCACCATGTTGATGGGGAGGAAAAACAAAAAAACATGATATTCAAATTAAAAAAGCAACATGTTCAAAAAAAAAGGAAAAAAAAAAAAAAAAAAAAAAAAAAAAAAAAAAATCAAAAAAAAAAGTGGAAAAGAAAATCCCAGTCCTTGCTGGCATGGTGGACAACTTAGGCTAAGTTTTCCACTATGACAGAGCAAAAAAAAATTAAGATAACTCAAAATTTAAATATAACCAAAAATTGATAGAATCACAAAAAAAAATCAAAAAAGAGATCCTGGACCACATTTGGGTTCTGCCAGCTGAAATTTCTGGTCCTGCCCTACCATATTGGAGTGCATGTGCACCAGTGCACTGAGTAGCCTAAATTTTTGATGGTGTTTCACAAACAACATTTGTAGTGATGATGAGCCCTTGTTTGAGAAGCAACATCAAAAATCTAAGTTTCCTTAAGTAATCCATCAAAATAAAAAAAATCCAACAAATCAAAAAAAATCACCAAAAAAAAAATTTCAAGGTTGATGGACGACTTGGCCAAGTCTTCCACCTTCCAGACCAAAAAAAAAATTCAAGATGTCAGGTTGATGGACAACTTAGCCTATGTTGTCCACCGTCCTCCAGACCCCAAAAAAAAATCAACAAAAAATCCTGGACCACATTTGGGTTCTTCCAGCTGAAATTCTTGGTCCTGCCATACTATATGGGAGTGCATGTGCACCAGTGCACTGAGTAGCCTAAATTTTTGATGGTGTTTCACAAACAACGTTTGTAGTGATGATGAGCCATTGTTTAGAAGCAACATCAAAAATCTAAGTTTCCTTAAGTAATCCATCAAAATCAAAAAAAATGCAAGAAATCAAAAAAAATCACCAAAAAAAAATAAAATTCAAGGTTGATGGACAACTTAGCCTAAGTCGTCCACCTTCCAGACCAAAAAAAAAAAAAAACTTCAAGCCGTCGGGTTGATGGAAAACTTAGCTTAAGTCGTTCACCTTCCTCCAGACCCCCAAAAAAAAAATCAAAAAAAAATCCTGGACCACATTTGGGTTCTGCCAGCTGAAATTCTTGGTCCTGCCCTACTATATGGGAGTGCATGTGAACCAGTGCACTTAGTAGCCAAAAATTAAATTTTTGATGGTGTTTCACAAACAATGTTTTTAGTGATGATGAGCTCTTTTTTGAGAATCAACATCAAAAATCTAAGTTTCCTTAAGTAATCCATCAAAATAAAAAAAAATCAAAGAATTAAAAAAAATCAAAGAAATAAAAAAAATAAAAGAAATAAAAGAAATAAAAAAAATAAAAATAAAAAAATCCCAAGGGAGGCAGACAACTTAGCCTAAGTTGTTCACCTTCCTGACCAAAAAAAGTAAAAAATAAAAATCAAAAAAGAATTTCAAGGAAGGTGGACAACTTGATAAATTTCTGGATTTAAATTGATAGAAATAATATTCTTAAAGAGGGCTGCACGGAGCAAGACATCAGTAAAGAGAATAAGAACAAGAGAATGTGAGACAGCAGAAGAAAAGCAAACAAGAAAGGAACCAACATCAAGCGGGTGGGCTTGAGGACAGCAAGAAAAGATCATATCAGCGGTTGTGGAAAAGAGATTTTACTGGAGTTAAAGGTTGAGGGTCGGATAAGCTAAGAAAAGAGAAATTGAAATTTAGGTTGAGAAATGAAGAGCTAGTAAAAATCCAGCCGTAACAGACATACTCGAGAAGACGAAAGAAAGCCGTTGGTGAGATTCGAGATGATTAGGCTTGAGGTTGATTTTAATAATGAGATAAAGAGAATAAAAAAGAAAGAAGATTGAAAAGAAAGAGACTTGATAAATAAGAAAAGAAGTTCAAGGTGATTGAACTGATTTGTGATTCAAAGATGTTGGTTTGAGTGTTGATTGTATGTTTGTCAGTATTGGTGAGTGGTCGTTGATTGATCTGGTTGATGTCAAGTTTCCCTTGAGAAAGAGTTGAACCGAGTGTAGAGAGTGCGCGCGTGCCGTGACAATAGTGACAGTCTGTAGCACGCGCGTGTGAGTGATAGTTGAGTGACAGAATATAGGAGGAGAAAAAGAAAAAGAAGCGTGAGAAAAGAAAAGGAAAGAAAAAGAGGAAAGCGTAGAAAGAAAATGTATGACTTAAAAAGAAAATATGAGAAGCATAAAAAGAGAAAAGAGATGAAGTAGACAATGAGCTTAGAAAGAACAATAAAGGGTTCAAAATATTCAACACCCCCCGTGTTTGGTAGGGCTGGAGACAAAAGAGAATTTTGGGTTTATTAGAGAGTTGAGATTAGCAAGGAGAACAGGAGACACTGCTTTCGTGAGTCCATCAGCATTCATATTCTCTGAAGGAACAAGATCAATGACTAGACTTCCTTGCTTCAATTCTTCTTGGATTGCCTTTGTTTTAATGTCAATATGCCGAGTTTTAGAGTTGCATCCAAACTTTTTGAGTTTGTCTATGAGACCCTTATTATCCACGAAGTGTTTACTAGGTTCTAAATTCTTCTTCCAGAGGTCGGACACTAAATTTTTCATCCAAATTGCTTCCAAAAATGAGTCCACAAGCGGATTAAGTTCAGCTTTGGTGGTTGAGTGAGTGACATTTCTTTGAAAATAGCTTCTCCAGGAAATGAGAGACCCAAACAGCAAGGATAGATGACCCGATTGCGATCTTCTGGTTTCCAAATCATCGCCCCAGGTTGCGTCACTGAAACATTGAATTTGTGTATCGGAATTACGCACAGAGAGTGAGAGTTTAAGATGTTTAGTAGAATTCAGGTACTTCCAACAACGTTTGACTTCTCGCCAGTGATGGATGCCGTGTTTCTTGCAGAACCTTGCAAGACTTGACACTGCAAAGCTTATGTCCGGACGGGTTAGACAAGCAATGTAGTTCAAAAGGAAAAGAGCAGATCTGTAATTGATGTTAAGAGAAAGGAACTCCTGGTGTTCTTCGTCGGAGGCTGGTGAAAGATTGATATTAGCAGTGAGAGGGACAGAAGAAGGTTTGCAATCCGTCATCTTCAATTCCTCAAGTCCATGTTCTATGTGTTTAGGTTGAGATAACAGAATTGAATCATTGGTTCTTTCAAATTTCATGCCGAGGACTGTATTGGGTTCGTGATGACTAGAATTTGGGAATTTTTTGAGAAAATTGGATAGAAAATTGTCACCGGAGCCGACGAGAATGAGATCTTCAACATGAAAGAAAAGCACAGAATTGGTCGATGGATGAATGTAAAGACACGGGTCGGACACAGACTCATGGAAACCTTGTTTGCAAATCCACGCAGTGAGTGTGTTGAACCAGTTGACAGGGGCCTGTTTGAGTACGTATAAAGATTTATTGAGAATAAGATACTTCGAGGTGTGTTTAGATCCTTTAGGTTGTTTTATGATAACAGTGTCGGACAGTGGGGCGTGAAGAAAAGCGCTCTTTACATCAATTTGCGTGATAGGAAGTGAATGGTAGAGGCCAAAGAGAAGAGCAATGCGGAGGGAAGCTGCCTTTCCTGTAGGTGAAAAAGTGTCAAGATAGTCGATACTGTAGATTTGGTCGAATCCCTGAACACAGAGTTGGCTCTTATAAACAAGAGGGTCCCCGTGACAGTTGTCCTTGAGACGATAGACCCAAGTTGTATTGAGTGGATTTGCTGGTTCGGGCCCGTCATAGTCGTCCCAGACTTTGAGCTCTTCAATGCCGTTGAGTTCCACGTCCATGGAAGCATCCCAATTGTGAGCGTTGGAGCATTTCTTGGCTTGCTCGTAAGTTTTTGGCACAAAATAATGATGGTAGCCGTATCGTTGTGGAGGGTTAATAGATGATTGGTTTTGTAGAGAATAGCTGGGATTAAGTTGAATAGCAGCATCATTGGAGGATTTGGATGAAGAGTCTGAAAGAGGCTTGTCTAAAGACTTGGGAGAAAGATTGTTTTTGTCGGCTTCAACAGGATCATCAGCAGAGAGGACAGAAGTGAAAGAATCAGGAGAAGAGACAGAGATGGGGAGATCAATGTCCAAATTGAGAAATGGAGGAGGATTGGTTTTGAAATTGGAGGAAGATGAAATCTGGGAGGAAGAAAATGTTTTGAGTATCTTTACATGCTTAGAAGAAATAATGGAATTGTCAGGACAAAGAATACAATAGGAGAGAAAATGAGGGTCATAGCCCACAAGGATACTGGAGAGGCCGCAATCCTTGAATTTTTCCCCCTGAGCAACCTTTTTGTCGAGATAGACCACCTTGGAACCAATAGGGTGAAAGTAATTGAGCGGAAGAGTTTTATTGACAAACATTTGATAGGGTGATGGTGAGTTAGGCGTTTTGGGGATTTGATTAAGAACGAGACTGGCAGTTTTGGAGACTTCGGCCCAGAGGTTAAGGGGAAGCTTGGAGCTGCGGAGAATGGCTTGAATGGATTCAGTGAGTGTTCTGTTGGCTTGTTCAATTTTCCCGTTATGTTCGTGGTGATAGGGTTCAGTAATTAAGTGTTGTATGGAATTTGATTGGAAAAATTCTTTCTGATCAGAGGAGATGAACTCTGCTCCTCTGTCAGAGCAGATAGTAGCGGGAAAGGAGTTTTGTTTAAGTTTTTCAAAATTTAAGATTGTTTTGAGTTGAGGACCGGTGTCGGACTTCTGTTGAAGAGGAATAGCAGAGATATATCCAGAGTGATTGTCGATAATAGTCATGATGTAATTCATGCCATTTCTTGAAGGAGGAGTAATAGGTCCAACAAGGTCCACATGAAGTTTTTCAAAAGATTGGGTGGCAGTGGTAGCAATGTTTTTGAATGAGGATTTAGTAATTTTAGCAAAAAGACAATCTTTGCATTGAAAATTAGATATAAGACAGGGAGAGAGATTCGGAAAAAGATTTTTAAGTCGATGAGGACTGGCGTGGCCAAAAGAGAGGTGAAGGTTTTTGAGCTTATCAGGGTTCAATTTGTTTTGAGAGATATAGAAGAATTTTTGGTGGAGTCCAATTTTGGAGGGATTGTTCAAAACAAAGAGGTTGCCTCAAATATATCCCAAGAAAACCGGTCGGGAGTCAGAAAATAGTTGAAATTGGTTACCGTTGGTGGACAGGGAGCATTTCTTGGAAAGAATGAGAGCTCCAGGACTGATGAGGTTAACTACGAGATCAGGTACAAAGAATGCATTAGAGAGCGTAACCATAGTGTTCTTCCAGATGAGCTGAACAGTGCCTTTTCCTTTGATAGGCAGTTTTGCTCCTTCCTTTCCAGTACTAATAGATTTGTCACCTGAGCATTTGTCGAGTTTACAGAAGAATTTAGCCGAATTGAACATGTGACAGGAGGCTCCAGAGTCAAGGATTATTTGATTGTTTGAGTTTATGTTGTTGATCAAAGTGGTGAGAAGGGCATGATAGTGAGCTACTTCCTTACCCTTGGAGTTGGCATTAAATTGCGCTCTCCAATTGGCTTGGGCTTCTTTCCACCAATCTGGCGCAAGGTGGTTGTGCTTGTGCCAGCACTTATCTTCAGTATGATTGGGTGACTGGGGGTTATGATACCCTCTTCTACAGCGGAGTTCTCGAGGTACGGGCTTTTTGATGGTTTGAGAGGTAATTAGGGCAGTGTTGAGAGTCTTGGAATCTTTTGCTTTAGATTGAGTTTTGTTATTGAGTTGGGTGAGATGATTTAGAACAAGGTTGACCGATACACTTTTGTCAGAGTGCATAATTTGTTGACAAAGGGATTGAAGAGTGGAAGGGAATTTGAAAAGAATAAGATAAGCCAGAATGTTGTCCAGAAGATTGATCCCTACGTCAATCATTTTCTTCATAGAGATTTTGGTTTCGGTGATAAAGAGATTAATCAAGTCTGATTTGAATTGATGGTACAAGAATTCATTGAAAACTCTTGCTTGGTTGGCAGTTTGAGAGGATGCAAACCTTTCCTTGATAGTTTGCCAGAGGAGCTTCGCGGATGTTATGTTGGTAGGATTGAAAACATTGTTGTGAGTAATTGAGTCAATTTGGGAGAGTAAGATGACCCTAATTTCCATATCATTGGTAGCTTTGAGAGTTTTTGAGTCGTCCTTGAGAGCTTCCTTGACACCCTTCAGTTCCAGGAGAATAGTCATCTTGTACTTCCAAATGGAGTAGTTTTTGTCAGTTAGAATTGGTACTGCCTCAAGCGCTGCTTTAAGAATTATTTGTCAAAATCCATCGCCACTGCTTGGTCCCTCCATGATTTTGGTGTGTTTAGTAGGGCTGGTCTTTGGCTTTTGACTGTGATAAATTTCTGGATTTAAATTGATAGAAATAATATTCTTAAAGATGGCTGCACAGAGCAAGACATCAGTAAAGAGAATAAGAACAAGAGAATGTGAGACAGCAGAAGAAAAGCAAACAAGAAAGGAACCAACATCAAGCGGGTGGGCTTAAGGAAAGCAAGAAAAGATCATATCAGCGGTTGTGGAAAAGAGATGTTACTGGAGTTAAAGGTTGAGGGTCGGATAAGCTAAGAAAAGAGAAATTGAAATTTAGGTTGAGAAATGAAGAGCTAGTAAAAATCCAGCCGTAACAGACATACTCGAGAAGACGAAAGAAAGCCGTTGGTGAGATTCGAGATGATTAGGCTTGAGGTTGATTTTAATAATGAGATAAAGAGAATAAAAAAGAAAGAAGATTGAAAAGAAAGAGACTTGATAAATAAGAAAAGAAGTTCAAGGTGATTGAACTGATTTGTGATTCAAAGATGTTGGTTTGAGTGTTGATTGTATGTTTGTCAGTATTGGTGAGTGGTCGTTGATTGATCTGGTTGATGTCAAGTTTCCCTTGAGAAAGAGTTGAACCGAGTTTAGAGAGTGCGCGCGTGCCGTGACAATAGTGACAGTCTGTAGCACGCGCGTGTGAGTGATAGTTGAGTGACAGAATATAGGAGGAGAAAAAGAAAAAGAAGCGTGAGAAAAGAAAAGGAAAGAAAAAGAGGAAAGCGTAGAAAGAAAATGTATGACTTAAAAAGAAAATATGAGAAGCATAAAAAGAGAAAAGAGATGAAGTAGACAATGAGCTTAGAAAGAACAATAAAGGGTTCAAAATATTCAACACAACTTAGCCTAAGTTGTCCACCTACCTGACCAAAAAAAATAAAAGAAAAGAAAAAAGAAAAGAAAAAAGAAAAGAAAAAAAAAAAAGAAAAAATCCAAAAATTTAAAAAAAAGCCCAAAAATCAATAAAATCAAAAAAAAAATCCTGGACCATGTTTGGGTTCTGCCAGCTGAAATTCTTGGTCCTGCCTTACTATATGGGAGTGCACACCAGTGCACTGAGTATTAAAAAATTGAATGGTTGATGGTGTTTGACAAACACCGTTTGTAGTGCTGATGAGCTGGTGTTTGAGGAGCATTATCAAAATTCTAAAAAAAGTTTCACTTGTGACCAGAATAAGCCTTCCAAATACAAAAGAACTTTGATTGTTCTCAAAAATTTGCTATTGAAAGAAAAAGAAAATAGGATTGAAAGGAATTTTGCAAACTGAAACAATAATCAAAGCAAAAGAAATTCAACATAAATTGAGAAAAAAACAGGCATAATAGAACAGGAACTATTTTTTAAGACCCCCTGGCCAGTTTCAAAAGATTATTTAGGTACTGGGCCTCCTTGCACGTTGTTTTTATTTTTTGACATTTCCATGAAAAAAAGATAAAAAAATTATAAAAACAGTTTCAATACTAATCTTTTTATAAGATAGAGCCCTTTCAGGATTTTGCCAAAAAGAGTATCATTTTTTACTTCAATATTTTCATTTTTTTATCTGAATGTAAAAAAAAAAACATTATTTCAAAATGCAGAGCACCCCTTTTATTTGCAGTTATTTTTGTGGTGATCAATATTTTATGAGGTAAAACCTTTGATCAAGATGAAAATTCATTTTTCTTTCAATATTTTAATGATGTTCTAAATACCTGAAAAGAAGGAAAGTTTAATTCCTGATATTAAAAAAAAATATTGAAAAGGATGATTTATTTTGAATTTGTTTCACTTTTGATCCAATTTTTGGCGGTCAAGAATACCTCCAAAAAATACCAAAAAACAAATTTTAGAGAGCTTCAATTTATTATTAAGCTTTCTCAGAATTCAATCCCAAACAAGAATTCATTGAAAATGCAAAGAAATGGTCAAAAGAATGCATTGAGTTTTTTTTATTTCATTTTTGTTGATTTTTGAATCAATTTTTGAAGTTCTCTAAATACTTCAAATTCTTTGTAATGTTTTTGTAATATAATTTACAAAAATCTGGCGGTGTAAATTTAAAAATAAAAACTTTGTGAAATACCTGTGTCTTCAAGAAAATTTGGGTGTGTATGGATCATGACAGGGATGCAAAATACACACATATTTGTTTTAGGGTAGGGCTTTTTTGAAAAATAATGCACTAAAAAAATTAAAAATTAAAAAAAATAATAAATAAAATAAATAAGCTTAAATAAAAACCTGAAAAAATTCAAAATAAAAAACTAAAAAATAATAGAAAAATTTTAAAAAGAAAAATGTAGCTGGATTGAAATTAAAGTCAAACATGTAAAATTAAATAAATCAATTCACAATATTATCATTGACAAGAAAAAACATGAATAAAAACAAATAAAAAAAGAGATCAAGAATTGAATTATTCCACCCAAAATTTATCAAAGCACTATAATTGCCAAAAAACATGTGTATCCAAAAGAATGGATAAAAGATGTTATTATCAAAGTAGGATATTTTCCTTTTTGAAAATTGAAGTGATGAAACCCTTAATTATCAGGAAAATTTGACAACAACAACTCACATTCAATTAAATATCATAAATGATGAAAATAAATATGATTTTCTTGATGGTATACACAAATTTATTCATTACATAAAATTTAAATTACCTAGAATTCCAAATCTTCTATATTCCATGCATGCACTAGGATTACTTTGAATATTCAAGAACTGATACAAACAACTTTTCTCAGGTTCCACCTCAATTTAGAAACATAATTTTCTCAGGGTCAAAACCAAACCAAAACAAGTTCCAGGTGCTACACCTGCCAGCAGGTGCAGCATTTTTTTTTCATGGTGAGTGTAGCTAGCTGAGGTGTGCTCAAAATTGGGTGAGGTGTGTTGAAAAAAAAATGAGTTAGAGTGTAGCTAGGTGAGGTGTGTTGAAAAACACTTTAGTGAGAGTGTAGCTAGGGGAGGTGTGTTCAAAATTGGGTGAGGTGTGTTTCAAAACACTTTAGTGAGAGTTTAGCTAGGTGAGTTGTGTTGAAAAACACTCTAGTTAGAGTGTAGCTAGGTGAGATGTGTTGAAAAACACCTTAGTGAGAGTGTAGCTAGGTGAGGTGTGTTGAAAAACACTCTGTGGTACAGGGGTAGTTTGGCTTATGTAATCACCCTGGAGGCAAGGGGGTGAGTTGCCTGGACCACAGTTGGCTTACTGCCAGCTCAACATCCTTTTCCTACCCTATTGTGTGGGTGGACCACACTTGGGTTCTGACAGTCCAAATTCTGGTTCCTGGCCTACTATGTGAGGAAGTACACACATGGGTCTCTAGCAGTCCCATTTGCAGATCTGCTCACAACATGGGAGTGCTCCGCACTGGCCACAGTGAAACTACAACCACATAAGAGTGTAGTCCCTCCTGAGCTTACCCCTGGGTGAAATACATACTAAACCTGTGGTTTGTAAAGTACTCCACCCCTGAAAAGGGATTTATTGATGTGGAAGGAACCTAGCTCTTGAGTTACTAGTAAAACTATCCCCTTTGGGAGTCACAGCATGTTTCCTCCAATAAAATCCCCCTCTTAAATGTTGGAATTTTGATTTCAAACCCTTCAAGAACCATTTCACAATGCCTAGTGAACATTTGGGTCTATAAAGGTCAGATTGAGCAAATCAAAAATCTTAAACCAGTTTAGTGCTAGCTACCACATGCAAAGAGATAGTTATATAAAGCTTCATGCTTGCAATATCCTATAACATTGCAAGAGCACTGATTTCCTAATCTTGTAAAGCCTGCATCCTAAGGGAGTGAATCCAGTGTTTCATCACTTATCCTTTCCCAGGGGAGGATTGTCTGAGGAGAAGTTTACGCAGGGAGTTTATCCAGGACAGACGCCCTGTATTGTTTCTCTTTTGAGGACATGGCCTGAATGTTGCGCAAGCACTTCATGGTTCACATAATTATCCCCTGGGATGATAAGAAGAAAATAAATTTACTTGGTATGATTTTGATGTCTGGTTTCTGTTGGTGTTTGAGTTCAAGGCTCCGGTTGAAACACTTAAGAGGAGGTGAGGAAAGATCTTGTGACGCCAAGAGGAGCGGATCTTGGGAGTCAAGGGGGCACTCCGGTTCAGTGTAGGGAAGAACAGATGAGCGTTCATTCACTTGAGGTTCAGCTGGCTTAAGTAGACTAAGTACAAAAGAGGCTGACAAGTGGTTGAACAAATAACTGGAAATGAATAAGAAATATTCAATACTGGTCCATCAGAGACCGCACAGGGTGAAGGACTACAAGACAGGTTGCACTCAAGATTCAGGCAATACTAACAGTAGACAAAAATTCTAACACACCCCCTTGACTGAAGCTTGAGGGAGGTTAAACAAAAATAATGAGGTGGGAACTTCAGGACTCTTGCATGTCTATTAAATCCAACATTACAACATAGAATGGAGAGATGTTTGAACTCTGCAATAAGGGTGTATTCCATTAGAGAGGAAGGAAAACTTGTGATTTTTGAACTACAGTTGAACTACAAAGGAGTCTATTACATCAACAAGTAACACAAATGTTCCAATCATAATTTTTGAACCCCGGTCTGATAGTAACAGCAATGATTGATAAGATTAGCTCACAAGGGAGCAATAATCATGGAAGAATTTAATAGGTAGCTACTGGACCAAAAATAGATGATTTGAGACAGTCGCAGCGAAGAGGCAACAAAATAAGTTGGTGGTTGACCAAGCAAGCGTGAGGTCAATAAGGATGATCGAGCAAAGATGGTGAAGCTGTTGCTTGATCGTTTAGGAGATGGAGAAGCACCAACCAAGCTGGGAAACCAAGGCAAAGAGAACGAGGTCCACGACAGGAGAGATGACCGACCAATGAGGAAGCTGAGATGATGAACCAAGGTTGTTGAATGAATGCAAAAACTTAAGTAGCAAACAGACGGATGGGCGCGAGTTCAATAATCAATGAGATTGAATGGATCATAATGGAGAGAGGATGAGTTTGAGCCAAAAAAAGTGAAGAGATTGATTGACCAAATAAATATTGATGATGATGGTGAGGGCGCGGAAGCTAGCAGGCGCAAGATTGGTATTAGAAGAGTTGACCGAGCAAACCAATGACAATGGATTGATTGACTAATTGGATGATGAGGTTGCAATAGACCAAATGAGCAGAAGGATGACATGGCACATATTGGGAAAAAATAGCGGGACGCGAGCGGTGTACCAATTGACTTGAGTAGACAAAAAAACAACTAAGCAAGCAATCAAAGTTAAGGCAACGGGCCAAACAACTTAAGGTTGGTGTAGATGATGGGGATTGGATGGAGCGACCAGGATGAGGGACAATGGACCAAGTGATCGCAAGTTCAAGGCTTGAAGTTATGACCGACCAAAAGTGGAGAGTAACAGGAGATGGACGCAATACAGGATGACAGAATTAGATACTGAGGCAACAAGCTAAATTAACAATAAGACCGAGATTTTCGAGGTCATGAGTAGGATTCTGATGACCAAGCGAACAAATCAGGGTTTCCGAGAGACGCATGATTGGCAAAACTTGAAGCAAAAGGGAGATAGCGAGTAGGACTGGGCAACTTGATAGGTTCCAACCGAGCAAATAAGTGATGCCGATGGTGTAAACAAGCAAGGACAATGTTCCAGGAAGATTTGGGCGCAAGGGAAATCGAACAAGTCCAATTCAAAAGTTTGGCTTCAAGGTCATAAGATGATAGCAAAGAGCAAGCGCAATAAAGAGATTAGGCGCGAGGATGCCACATGAGAGCAAGCGAGTAGAGCGGGAAGGCAATAGTAAAAGGGTAGAGCGTTGTATTAAGCTGATCAGGGGAGAGCTTTGGCTTTTAACCGTGTGGGTGTTTGAGTTCAAGGCTCCGGTTGAAACACTTAAGAGGAGGTGAGGAAAGATCTTGTGACGCCAAGAGGAGCGGATCTTGGGAGTCAAGGGGGCACTCCGGTTCAGTGTAGGGAAGAACAGATGAGTGTTCATTCACTTGAGGTTCAGCTGGCTTAAGTAGACTAAGTACAAAAGAGGATGACAAGTGGTTGAACAAATAACTGGAAATGAATAAGAAATATTCAATACTGGGCCATCAGAGACCGCACAAGGTGAAGGACTACAAGACAGGTTGCACTCAAGATTCAGGCAACACTAACAGTAGACAAAAATTCTAACAGTTTCCAGAAAATGGGTATTGACTCTGGCAGTTCTATGCCCCTGTAGAGCCAAAGAAGCAAGGAATTGACACATAAATTCACACTTGAACAGATTTCTTTTAATTTGCATCATGGGGTATTTTATGATCTACAGGGGCATAACACTGCCTGTGATTCCTGGTTTCCGGAAACTGGGAATAAACATCCATAAATTGAGCTGGTTATATAGAGTGAAAGCATGGGGTGAAGAAGGAAAAAGAGGCAGAATAATGTGTCTTGTAGGTAGTCTGGTTTTGATGTTCTCTACAGGGGCATAAAAACCAGAGTATCTACAAGCCAAATTATGCTGCTTCTTTGTCCTTCTTTTCCCCATGCTTTCACTCTGTGAAACAAGTTAAATTTATGGATGTTGATTCCCAGTTTCAGGAAACCAGGCATCACAGGCAGTGCCTGTTTTCAGGGAAACCAGGCATCACAGGCAGTGGTATACCCCTGTAGAGCATGAAACACCCCAAAGGTTGATGCCCATTTTCCAGAAACCAGGCATCACAGGCAGTGTTATGCCTGCGTAGAGCGTGAAACACCCCAATGGTTGTTGCCTGGTTTCTGGAAACGGGGAATCACTTTGGAGCCATTTTATGCCCCCATAGAGCGTGAAACACCCCAAAAGTTGATGCCCATTTTCCAGAAACCAGGCATCACAGGCAGTGGTAGACCCCTGTAGAGCATGAAACACTCCAAAGGTTGATGCCCTGTTTCTGGAAACTGGGCATCACAGGAAGTGTTATGCCTGCGTAGAGCGTGAAAAACCCCAAAGGTTGATGCCCGGTTTCCGGAAACCGGGAATCAACTAGGAGCCATGTTATGCCCCCGCAGAGCATGAAACACCCAAAAGGTTGATGCCTGCTTTCCAGAAATCAGGCATCACAGGCAGTGGTAGAACCCTCTAGATCATGAAAGACCCCAAAGGTTGATGCCCAGTTTCCGGAAACTGGGCATCAACCTTTGGGGTGTTTCATGCTCTACGTGGGCATAACACTGCCTGTGATTCCCCGTTTCCAGAAACCAGGCATCAACCTTTGGGGTGTTTCATGCTCTACAGGGTATACCACTGCCTGTGATTCCCAGTTTCTGGAAACCAGGCATCAAATTTTGGGTTTTTTCATGCTCTACAGGGGCATAAAATGGCTCCAAGGTGATGCCCAGTTTTTGGGAACAGGGCATCACAGGCAGTTTTATGCTCCCGTAGAGCGTGAAACACCCCAAAGGTTGATGCCTGGTTTCCAGAAACTGGGCATCACAGGCAGTGGTAGACCCCTGTAGAGCATGATACACCCCAAAGGTGGATGCCCTTTTTCCGCAAACCAGGCATCAACCTTTGGGGTTTTTCATGCTCTACGTGGGCATAACACTGCCTGTGATACGCTGTTCCTCAAAACCGGGCATCAACCTTTGGGTTGTTTCACGCTCTATGGGAGCATAACATGGCTTCAAGGTGATTCCCAGCTTCCAGAAAAGGGGCATGAACCTTTGGGGTGTTTCATGATCTACGCAGGCATAACACTGCCTGTGATGCCCGGTTTCTGGAAACTGGGCATCAACCTGTGGGGTGTCTCATCCTCTACAGGGGTCTACCACTGCCTGTGATTCCCGGTTTCCGGAAACCGGGCATGAACCTTTGGGGTGTTTCACGCTCTATGGGAGCATAAAACTGCCTGTGATGCCCTGCTCCCAGAAACAGTCCATTCACCAGACTTGGTATTTCCATGCAAATTTCTCAGAGAATTTACAATGGGTGTTTGGCCGCAATGCAAGAGGATGAGGTGATCACAGGTCAATCATCTGCACGCCATGCAGAATTAAGAAGTCAATTACCACATTGTATGTAAACAGATTGATCTGAAGACAAAATATCCTCCTTCAAATTATATCCAGTCTCTGTACTGGGTATTTTATTTATACATGTTCTGTCTGCTATATAGACGCACCACCATCAAAAAATGAACATACTCTAATAGAAATTGTTGCAGGCTTTTCAAGGACCTTTGATCAGTTCTTTCCTCCAATGTTTGCACAGCAAATACATTTAAGATGCCCCAGCACCATTATATAAAGAGCATCTTTACCTGTTCTTTTCCCCCCTCACCATCCACTAAATCTTTCTTCACTACACTACCGTTTCATCCCCAGCTCCTACATCCTACTTTCCATTCTTATCATACTCTTTTAAAATTATATATCTGATCATGTTTAATACTCAATCTTCTTGCAATTGCCTTTGGAGTGATACACCTGCGTCACTTGGATCAACAGACAAAACAACTGCCCAGTCAAATACCCAAACTTTACCTGATAGCTTGGAGCCTGCAGCAACCAATGCCCCCCTGCCCCTAGCTCAAACCTGCCAAAACATCCTGCTTGGAACAAAGTTGTTGGTGAAAAATAAAATGAAGCCAAACCACTCCCACCCCCTCCTCCATCCAAGACTGGTGGATTCCTCAACAATTATGAATTATCTCTCATATCATGCCAGGAATTCCTCTCCAGTAACAAACAAAAATGTCAACAATTGGAAAAAATTGCAAATGACAAAACAGCCACCCGCTCTCTTTGTGATATTTCTTGTCAATGAATTGAAGCCTGTGAAAAATATGATGCCAGTAAGTCATTCCCACTAAGATTTACTCTTGACCCCTGTTGACCATTGTGTTTTGTATCAGTCATATCAAAGGGTGAAGAATTATGTCAGCTTGCAACTATTGCAAAGCAAGCTGTAAAAGTAACAAAAATAACATAAAAATAATAATAATACAATTAAACTAAGAAGGAGTAGGAGAACCATAAATATATTACAGAAATGGATTCTCCCCCCAAAATTAGGTAGGGTCACTCACTGACCCCACCCTTGAAATCCAACTCCTTATATTTTTCAATAATTAAGGAAAGAAAGACCAAAATACCACAAATGCACTGTTGAGCTTTTGGTCAATTAAATATTTCACACGTATTGTCACGTATATGTTTCACACCTAAAATTCAGTCAGAATTGAGGTGTTGTGTATATTTTAGGAGTTACGGATGGAAATGTGTTTTGTCACAATTCCCGCACAACGCCGCAGCAGCCAATGCACCCGCGCGCGGCTGAAATACAGCCCTGTCACTCCGTTAAGGTTGTTACGCAGCCCCGGGCCTCTGACAAGTACACAGCCGTGGGACTACGGGTTGACAGAGTGACAGGCGGCCTGAGAGGCTTAGGTACCGCGTAAACATGCTACAACCCACACGGGAACATTCTAAATATGTAATAAATGTTCCCGTGGATATTAAATAGTCTAAAAGTACATAATATTGTATAAAAATACTTAAATAACCCTTATACGTATTTTTTATTAAATATAATTCAAAGTACCAAGAATGTCGAAAATAAGACAATGACAACTTCTAAAAATATATTAAAATACTTTAATATACTTTTATGAGAATTCCTAGACACCAATATCTTTGTGAAATACTAAGAAGACTAATGATGTAAAAATATTACATGAATTCCCATGACTTATATTTTTAAGTAATTTTTTTAGTAAATCAACTGGAACTCAAAAATAAGGAGTAAAATCAATATCATGACTTTACTCCAGTTATATAATACATAATGAGAACTCACCTGACATCAGGATTTCCGTAGAAATGTCTATTTAAAGAATTATTAAATTACTGGGAACATTTACTAAGGATAATTAATTAAATAATACATAAATGGGACAGATTAGTGTTATTCAAACGTCCTAATATCTATTATAAAGTAGAATAATTCCCATACCCTGAGGAATTAGATACTACCCGTGCTATAGCACCAAGAACACATGACAGGCTACCACTGGTTACCCTGCTAGCCTTATTGTCCATCCCTTTGAGCCCCTGTACCCCTCAGAAGGATAGTATTGGGACTCCAAAAGCTATTAATAAAGAGCGCTTTTGAGGATATTGATGGGCAGAGACCCAGTTATATTTATATCCAGACACCGTGCCAAGGTAATCAAGTACTTATTGATTAAATCTTGATTGGAAACCAGGACCAAGCTGTGAAATTAAATCAAAATCAGATCACAGATAAGATATGAAGAGATGATATCAAACAAGAAGAAGCTGGGACTACCAACAGGGTGATATAGGCTGTAAGTTGAGAATCAAATATGAAACATAGGAGACAAGCAATGATTTGGTAATCTGAGAATATAAGCTGATAAGTCACAGCTTGCTGGTGAAGGAGTTAGTTGGGATGATTCACTATCAGCCCAAGGAATGACCGCAAGTTCAGCCAGCAATGATGTTGAAAATGGGAAGGATTGGTAGCGCCTTGACAGATTGGATTCCAAAAGAGGATTTTCAGATCAGTTCACTGATTGGTGAGTTGCAACGGTTGATCTTACTTGATTCTGACCGGCTGCTGCGTTCTTCTTGTTGATGCAGTTGGAGGTTTGATTGTGTCAATGTCGGCGTTGATATTGTTGTTCTGAGTCAAGTAAAAGGTTGGATTGATGTTCATGTCCGTCTCAGTCCGTTGTGGTAGTTGTTGGTGAGATTGGTCGACTACCCCGTTGTAGTATTGTCCAC
This sequence comes from Puccinia polysora, assembly GCA_025617555.3. Classification (NCBI taxonomy): domain Eukaryota; kingdom Fungi; phylum Basidiomycota; class Pucciniomycetes; order Pucciniales; family Pucciniaceae; genus Puccinia; species Puccinia polysora. The sequence continues at coordinate 38,148,843 of CM062617.1, forward strand.
AGATAGAGTTCCTACAGCGGACAGCGTCCGTGCGCGTATGACAAGAGGATAAAAAGACAGGACAAATGAAAGGAAGGAAGAAATAAGAAATCAACAGAAAGAAGAAGAAAAAAAGTGACTAAGTATAACACGCACATGGTGCTTCACAGAAATAGGCCATGAGATTAAGAATTAACAGAACAGCAAGATCTGTCAACTGCAACAGTGACAAGTGAGATCAGATTTCAACACTTATAAGAGATAAGTAAGTGATTTATGGCTAAGTCTGATCAATAATATCCATCCTCAACCTCTTTTTTATCAATTAAAACTGCTGAACAACCTTATAACCCCAGTATACAGGTTTAACCCATCAGTTCACGTCTCAAACAGATACCAAAAGGATTTAACAATATACCAGTGAGTTTTATTATCCTTTCTCTGTCGTGGCAGCTTGGTTACAAGTCCCTGCCACTCCACCCCGTATTCTAAATACATTTTAAGCCTCCTGGATGCCAAGACCCTTGCTATCCTTTAGCTAATGGAGGTGATAGAATAAATAATAAATATATTATTTAATAAATGCAGCAAAAATCCATAGAATATTTGGATTAAGCTTATTGCAAGGTTAAGTGGTTTGGTTATGATTTATTGTTTTAAATTAATATGACCAAGTTGATTATTAAATATTTTTATAGAGGAGCCACAATTATATTGGGGATCTTTAACACCTCTCTTCAGTGATTTTGGTATGAAAACACATAGTCCTGGTTACTTTGGGCTCTTTAGTTTAAAGGATATTTTACCCAAAGATAATATGTATATAAAATACACGGTGGAGTGGCAAGGCCTTTTAACCAAGCTGCCACAACAAAGAAAGGATACTAAAACTCACTGGTATATTATTAAATCCTTTGGGTATCTGTTTGACACGTGCACTGATGGGTTAAAACTGTATACTGGGGTTATAAGGTTGTTCAGAAGTTTTAATTGATAAAAAAGAGGTTGAGGACGGATATTATTGATAAGACTTAGCCATAAATCACTTAATTATCTCTTATAACTTCTTTATTACCTTGGCACGGTGTCTGGATATAAATATAACTGGGTCTCTGCCCATCAATATCCTCAAAAGAGCTCTTTATTTATAGCTTTTGGAGTCCCAACATTGTCCTTCTGAGGGGTATAGGGGCTCAAAGGGACGGACACTAAGGCTAGCAGGGTAACCAGTGGTAGCCTGTCACGTGTTCTTGGTGCTATATCACGGGTAGCATCTAATTCCTCAGGGTATGGGAATCATTCTACTTTATAATAGATATTAGGACGTGTGAATAACACTAATCTGTCCCATTTATGTATTATTTAATTAATTATCATTATTGAATGTTCCCATTAATTAAATAATTATTTAAATAGACATTTCTACGGACATCCTGTTCTCAGTTGAGTTCTCATTATTTTTTATATAACTGGAGTAAAAGTCATGATATTGATTTTACTCCTTATTTTCGAGTTCCAGTTGATTTACTAAGATAATTCCTTAAAAATATAAGTCATGGGAATTCATGTAATATTGTTACATCATGATTTTCCTTGGTATGTCACGTAGATATTGATTCTAGGAATTCTCATAAAAGTATATTAAAGTATTTTAATATATTTTTAGAAGTTGTCATTGTCTTATTTTCGACATTCTTGGTACTTTGAATTATATTTAATGGAAAATACGTATAAGGGTTATTTAATTATTTTTATACAATATTATGTACTTTTAGACTATCTACTATCCACGGGAACATTTATCAAATATGTAGAATGTTTCTGTGTGGGTTGTAGCATGTTTACGTGGTACCTAAGCCTCTCAGGCCGCCTGTCACTCTGTCAACCTGTAGTCCCGCGGCTGCGAACTTGTCAGAGGCCCGGGGCTGCGTACACGACCTTGAAGGAGTGACAGGGCTGTATCTCAGCCGCGCGCGGGTGCATTGGCTGCTGCGGCGTCGTGCGGAAATTGTGACAAAACACATTTCCATCCGTAACTCCTAAAATATACACAACACCTCAATTCTGACTGAATTTTAGGTGTGAAACATATACGTGACAATACGTGTGAAATATTTAATTGACCAAAAGCTCAATAGTGGAGCCGTAGTATTTTGGTCTTTCTTTCCTTAATTATTTAAAAATAAAAGGAGTTGGATTTCAAGGGTGGGTTCAGTGAGTGACCCTACCTAATTTTGGGTGGAGAATCCATTTCTGGAATATATTTATGGTTTTCCTACTCCTTCTTAGTTTAATTGTATTATTACTATTTTTATGTTATCTTTGTTACTTTTTCAGCTTGCTTTGCGATAGTAGAAAGCTGACATACATATTATCTTTGGGTAAAATATCCTTTAAACTAAAGAGCCCAATGTAATACAGGACTACGTGTTTTCATACTGAAATCCCTGAAGAGAGGTGTTAAAGATACCCAATATAATTGTGGCCCCCTATAAAAATATTTAATAATCAATTTATTCATATTGATTTAAAACAATAAACCATAACCAAACCACTTAACCTTGCAACAAGCTTAATCCAAATATTTTACGTATTTTTGCTGCATTTATTAAATAATATATTTATTATTCTTTCTATCACCTCTGGTAGCTCAAGGATAGCAAGGGTCTTGGCATCCAGGAGGCTGACAAATTACCTGAAGAAGAAGAGGTCAGAATTGGTAGTGGCAACCTCCTCAAAAAGCAAGCTGCCTCTCAATCATCCTCTAAAAGACCTGCCAAAAAAGAGCATGTATTTTTTTGAGAAAGTGATGAGGAAGAAGATGAAATCAATATGTCTGCACCACCCAATACAGAAAAACCAGATGATTCTGCTGCAGTCCCCACAAATGAAACCAGTACCAATCCAGTTGGGGATACAATCTCAAATATTGGCTCCTTTTAACAAACACCTGCTCAATCAACTCAAAATCTCAATCTCTCTAAGAGCCTCCAAAACCTAGCTCCTGGTAAGGAACATGTATTTATTTATTATTTATTGATTGATAGAAAAACTAACATTTAAATTCTTTTAATTTCATTCAAAATGGGATGCCTTGTCTCAAAAAGTATCATTCAAAAGCTCAACCAATTCTCAAATTATTCTCTACCCCCCTCGCCCTTTCAGCATATGAGTTGGAAGTTTCATCAAGGCATAGCATTTACCCCTTCTGGATATGCTAAGCATCAAAAAATCACCACAAATTTTCTTTCCACTCAAGTTTATCCACAAACACTAGTTGCTCCACAAGCACTGTCCCCAAAATCACCAAAAAAAATAGGTATCCATTAGATAATAACTGTGCAAATGTGGCCCAATATCAAGATGATACCACTTCAATTTCACCTCCAGGTGGTGTTCCCATATTTGACACTCAAGAATTTGTCCTATTTCCCTGGATACAAAACCAAACCAATATCATCCTTCCAATGGTGATCACAGCTCTCACAAATGTGCATCATCAAATTAGCACAGAGGCATCAAGGTTCCTGCTTTGTGCTTTCAATATTTAAAATAAAACAATTTTTCAAAATCCTCTTCAAAACCTTCATCCCAATAACAGCTCAAAGATTCCCCTCAGAATTTTGACCATCTTTAAGCATCTCAATCTGGATGCTTCACTGGAGATATATTTCTGTTTTCCAGAGTAATTCTACTTGGTTGACCAAGAAAGAAATGTCACAGACCCTAATATCAAATGCACACAAAATTTAAAAACATTTGACTTGGTTCCACCTTGCTCATCCACCTTGGGATCAATGAAGACTTCCATTAACTCCATGCCTAGAAGAAAACATTTACAAGAATCAAAATTCTCCCTAAGCAAAAATTTCATTTACCAACCATTTCAAAAATTAATGGCAAGATTTTTGAAACCTCCAGGTATTGAGGAAGAACTTCTCAAACATCTCCAAAACAAACCTTCTGAGATAATGAAAGATATCTGGGAGGGGATTTTTTTGGAAAATATTCAAAGGCCCAAATGAAACTTCCACCTTTTTTTTCAAAGCCTGGGAACTTGTCATTCACCCTATATGTTGACTGGCTTAATGATTTTGGAAATTCTAGTTGTCATGCCTCTCTTGGAACCTTTGCCATGGTATGACTGAATCTTCCAACAGAAATACGTCTGAAAGAAGAAAAAATTTGTCTTGTAGGAATCATACCTGGCCCCAAGGAGCCTACTGGTCCTCAACTGAATAATATACTCACCCTTGTAGTCAGAGAACTTCAGAAACTTTTGAATGGTTTAAATTTCTTTAATACCTATGATAATCCTTCAGGATTTACCCTCAGAGGTGCTATACTCACTGTCATAGCAGATGTTTTTGCAATGTGCAAGATCATAGGATTTAACAGTCATTCAGGAAGAAATTTTTGAAACTTCTGTACCATTAAAATTCTGAGATAAATGACATTAAGCCTTTCAATTGGTCGCCAAGTAATTTATCAGAGCACAAAATCCAAGTAATTTCATGGTTACATGCAACTCAATCACACAGAGATCATCTCTTCAAAGAAAATGGTGTCTGTTACTCAAAATTGGAAGAACTCCCTTATTGTGATGCCACAAAAATGGCCAACCTTGACATAATGGAATATATGATTCTTGGAGCCTTGAAAGATAATTCTGTTACCTAATTGAAACTTCCAAAATTCTCTTGGAAACAGATAAAGAAAAAGGCACCGGACTCATCAGATGATGAATCAAATTATGATTGAGATGAAAGTGGAGACAATGAAGATCCAAGTGAAGAAAGATATTCAAAATATACAAAAATACAAAGGAAAATGGAGAGAAAAAACTCTGGCTCAAACTAATGAAGAATTCATGTTGGCATCTTCTTCATTCTCTGATTAGATTATGTACCTGTTTCATTTTTGGATCCAAGCACTAGTTATATCCCCAAGCAATTTTATCAAAATTCAAGCTTGATTCTTTTCTGCTGAAAACACTTCAACAAGTCATCAAGATTACTCTAATCCCATCTGATTAAACAAGAGTACCAAAATACCTTGGAGCAACAATCCATGGAAGTCTCAAGGCTGCAGAGTGTTCTCTTCTTTATAAAGTCTAAATTCAAAATTTCCTCATTGCAATGAAATTTGAAGAATGTCCATTCCCAGAAACAGTTGTTGAAAAGACCTTCCATTTAGTGACTTTTTTAAAATTTCAACTAGTTGTAATAACAGCTCCCAAAATGGTTCTGATTTCACCAGGCAGTGGTAAAAATAACCCCACCTTTGTAGTAAGCTCTTTCCAGAGAAAAATCAAAAGCCAAATCAGCATCTTGCATCCCATATCTCTGAGCTTTTACAAAGGTGGGGGCTTGGCCCCACACGTGCTACCTGGAATTATGAGTGCTTGAATGGGCTATTTTCCAAGTTAAACAGCAACAATGTTTTTGGTGTGTGAATTATTTTCAATCAAAGATGTACAGAATACAAAAATGCTGACTATGATTTTCATTAAACTCAGATGAAGTACCACTTAGTATAGCTCAAAGGTTCTGCAGAATTTCAAATTTAAAGTCCCTGATAAACACACCAGGTGCTCCACCAGAGATAAATCAACTTTTGAGAATCCTTGAACAATCCCCCAGTTCAAATTCAATCCCACACCTAAATCCTTTCCATGAAAATCCAGAATCTTATTAAAAATTTCTCAATTATCTCAGGAATTCCATCTCTTCTACAAATTGGCAATATTTCAATCAAATCAATAGTGCTAATGAATCAAACAATTTCACTCTCTCACCATGGTGGAACTATCAGAATCATCTCCATTGGAATAAAATGGCATTATCAACAACAGAATTAGATTTTGGAAACAGTAATTTGTCATATAATCTGTGTAAAGTCTCCTTCTTGGGTCAGATAAAAACCATATTCAGTGTGGTGGATCCATATGGGCGCATACCAGGTTACATCTTGGAAGTGAATCCATTTCAAATTGACAGGTATTTTTTAGTTTATTGGAAGAATCTCAATGTTTAAAAAGTTAAAAATGGGATTGAACAAACAATCATTTCTTGTGATGCTGTTGATAGCCATTGTTCCTATTTCTCTCAAAATTGAATAATAATAGTAAAAAAATTATATCTTCCTGAAAGTGGAATTTAAAAATTATGGAATATTCCAAGTTTTATGAATTGTTTTGATTTTTTTATTTGGATTATTTTTGGATTTAATTCCAATTAAATTTATCAACCATTACCTGTAGATAGAACAGAAATTTCATGTGAGAAGGAATTTTATGAATGATGAGGATAAATTTTGTTCAAAAAATTCTTTTATTTCATTTCCAAAAATTTGGAGAAATTATCCTTATAGGTGTAAAATGGAAACTTGTAGGAAATCAGGGACAAATCAGGAAGAAATCAGGAAGAAATAAGGGAGAAATCAGGCAGGAAAAAATTGGAAACCACATGGAATCTGGGAGGAAGTAAAATAGAAAAATTGGGGAATACCAATTTAAATCATGAGTAAAACAAGAAGAAAAGAAGGAGAAAGCTAGGATATCAAATGGGCAAACAGAATGGAATGAAATCAGAAACAGAAGTGAATAATTGGAGAAATTGTGAAGAAACTAATTGTAAACTGAGGATAAGCTGTGTTTCCAAATGATGGAAACATTCTAGAAATAAATTGGATGCAACCATCTCATCCAAAGGATGTTGTTTCACTGGCTTACCAGATCCACCAGATTTTTCCTGATGAATCATGGAAGAGATGTGGGCACCAAATTCAAGGAGTACACTTTAAGATTTATTGTTGTAATGGAAGACAAAAAATCTAAAACTATGAGTATGACTGGTCTTGAATATTTGGAGATTGACTTGAATATATTTAGATAATGTGCAGTTCTCTTTGCAAGTATAGAGAAAACTAAAATTTATTTTCTTTAAATCTTATTATCATCATGTGCTTTCCATTTAGCAAAATTATTAATTTAATTTTTAACTTCACAATAAATTCACAAACCTTAATTCTCCCTCCTTTCCCATTACTCATGCTTAATAAATTGGATTTATTTATCCAGGAAGATTTTCATTTTGGGGTATTTTCCCTTGATGGAGCTGAAGTTCAAAGTCAAAGTTGATTTTGAATTCTTTGGATTCTATGAGTGCTGCTTCAAATATTTGCTGCTTTTTGAAGTTGAAACCAATGGTTCATGATTTTTCCTTTGCCTAAGTTCTTTTTTTTGATAGCCATTATCAAGCTCAATCACCCATTTTATTGGATTCTGAAGCATTTTGATCTTGTTTCCTGAAACAGAAAGGTTCTTAGTTAGGCATGCTGGCAACCCTTTACAAAAATGAAATAAGATAGAAGCCTTTTTCCATTGGATGAAATACTTCAGAACTTTAAAATTGGAAATATGAGTAGAAGCCCTACTACCATCCTTCATTAACAGATTTTTTAAGTTGTGCTCCAAAGTTTGGACTTTGTTGGCATCACCATATAAGTTGAAGATTTGCTGCTTGTATTGTTACCAATTGTCAAGAATGCAGCTTTGAAATTTATTTTCCAGTAGCTCAAGGTATGTTTTGAATCATTGTGCCACCCTACCTCCCAAGAAGGAAGAAAAATACATGAATTTGTTTTTTTTTGTTTGGAATTTTTTTGGATGGTCAGAGAAAATAGTTTTACAGGATTGAAAGTAAGATCTAATTCTATGAGGCTGTTCCCCCATGAAGTGATCAGGTTGCTTCATGCTGGGAGTTTGTAAATCAACCTTTCCCCACCAGAGCTTGAATAATTTTAGTTAAGAGATTTAATAAGGGTGGTCAGGAGTGTCTGCAACTCTGGCCTGAAATTTGAATCTCTGCAAGCAATTGATAAAACTTTTTTAGGAGAACTAATACAGGAATCTGGGGAACTGGTTGAATTTTGAGAGGATCCTCAAAATCTTCAGGGGGATTCCTGAGAGAAAAAGGAATTTGGAGGGTTCCACAAGATGGGGAACAAGAAGAAGGGACAGGGTCTAACGGTTTTCAAGCCCATGAGTTGCTTGTTCTCTCTACCCCATCAACATCCAAATTTCAAGGGGTAAGGTAAGCATTCCTGGTCAAGTGAGTATGTTAAATAATAAGTAGAGACTATCTACAAGGGTTTTGAAAGTGCTTTAGAATAGTTGATTGATCTATTTAATTTACTGTCACATGCCCACCCCATTTACTAGTAAAGGGGGAAGGATTTAGATGAACATGTTGCAAAATTACAAAGACCAAGGCTAAAAGAAATCTCAAAGTTAGTAAGATTATCCTTTGAAGTTCAAAGCTAAATCTGAAAGTCAATTGGAGGGTGCAAGGTGAGATTTTTCAATGGGGAAGCTGAGGTCAAGCTCAATTTAGAGACTCAGAATCAGAAATCATGCAAGAATGTATGAAATTAAATAACTGAGGGAAGAATCTGAAGGAAAGGTCTTTGCCTTTTAAGTTAATCTGCATTTTATAAAAATTACTAGATAAAAACTGATAGATTTCCTCTCTAGCTAGGAATAGCAAGGAATCAGAAAATATACAGAAATTTAAGGGATGAAAATGACAAAATTGAGGTAAAATAAAGGGATGAAAAAATATGAATACAGATGAAAATGAAAACGCAAGAGGCAGAGTAATAAAAGTAGCAATGGTGACAAAAGCAGAATGATTCCTGGGCATGAGAAAATTTGTGATTTATTTTTAGCAAGTAGTTTGATTATGGACTATACAAGGTGTGAATGGGATGTTGGAAAATTACAAGAATTGGGCTGGAAATGGTAGCTAGGCTTTTTTAAAGTCCAGGGATGGCCAGAGATGTAAGCAGAAGGGTGTGATTCTGGTTACAGGATAAATCATAACTTGTAATTTAAAGTACTTCAACATGCAAGTGAAATTTTAGGTGGTGACTGAGTTTCTGCAGATAGAAGGTCCCTTTAAATTAAAAAGTCAAAGCATATTTAATTTTATTTTCAAAATTCTGTTTGTGTCATTCTGAAAGAATGAGCTGGATTATCCTGGGGAGAGGCGGATATGTTCAAATGATGGTAAACAATAACCCAAGAGCTTGGAGCATGACAGCTGGTCATTTAGTTAATGAAATTGAACAATGGTGTAGATATACAAGGTTCAAAATGATTTCAAAACATTTAATGGAATTGGATTTAAGTAGCAGCTGGTTTTGAAGTCCATAGCCTTCCATTAATGGAAATTGCAAGAGCAAGAATGCCCAAATTCAGAGCTGATTGGTACAGGTTCTATATTATACTCCAAAGTTTGAAATTGATTGAAAGTAAAAACTGAGTTCTGGTAATTGGATGGTCCCTTTTTTAAGGCTAAAAGTAACAAGAAGATTTCACTGAATGGTCAGTTTGCTTCTTGTATAATGCTATTAAACTAGGACAGATAATAATGAGAAGGGGTTATATGTCAAATTTGTGATTTAAAAATAAAACTTAAATTTTAAGCATGAAATCACACTCTGTAGTCCCCTTGACACTGCAATAAGCAGGACTTGGGAATGGGCCCAGAAAATCTTGATAGAGTATCCCCAATTTTCTTGGTAAACCTTCTCTTAAGCTAATTTTAACAAGCACTGTGGTTGCTATTCATAGACACAACCTCAGGAGCGCCACACTTGCAAAATTGTGGTAAGAAAAATTATCCAGAGTAATGAATGGAGATGCTGAGACAACAACAGGAAAGGCTGAGACACCAATGCACTGAGGGCTCTTCAAAAGGAAGGATGCAATGCAGGGAGCAACACAATCCACTTTCTTGCAACATGGAAATAAAAATGGCCATTGGTTTGGATTGAAGAAAAAATGAGTGTCAATTACCAAATGTGGAGAAACAGGATACAATGCAACGGGGACTGAAAAGTAAGCAAAAAGTGTAGGACTAGCTTAAGCAAGGAATTTTTGGGTCAACAAGAAGGAGAAATTTGCAGATACCAGGGACAATGGAAAATTTTTTGGGACTAATCCAGAAGCATCACTGCAGGGGATCAATCAGTAAGATGTTGGAGAGGAAACTTGATAGTGGGTAGAGAATGATAATGCAGGAAAGTGATTGGGTTGAAAGGTGGATGCATGGAAAGTTGGCCAGATAGTGGAAAAGAGGTATTACCCCACCTGCCCAAAAAGTAAAATTAGTGTAAAATAAGCCAGAAGACCACTGATAGGTGCAGGAAAGTGGATAGGATGAGTGGGAAAAGGTGTGATTTTTATTTTTCATCCTTTGCTGTTGTATTTACTATTTAAGAAGGGCTTCTTAAGGGAAGAGAGAGGGGGGAGGATCAAATTAGGAAAGTTTTACAAGAGATAAAAAGTTGAAAAGACTTCTGTGAGAAAAAATTGAAAATTGCGGAGCTTCCATTAGGAGGAGCTATAAATGTCTATTGCATAGTTAGCTATGTGTTATAATTATGGCCAGCAATTAGCTTAGGAAAATGAGCAGTATTTAAAGCAAAAGAAATGCTGGACACCTTGTGTCAAAAATTGCTTGATGGGCTCTCACAAATGGGGCAACACGTTGGATGATATTGTTGATGAATTTGATTGGATGATGAATGGATGATGGAAAACAGCAGGGAGAAGAGCTCCTTAAGTACAAAAGATTGGCCTCTCATGAGCCCATGATACAACAAGCCAAAAGGCAAATTTTCCGCCCCAAAAGAGCTCTACAGGCTCTACAGGCCTTGTTAATTGGTTTGGGCTACATCAGCCCACATGGCATCAGTCCCTGTACCCTTACAACCAGCCTATTCCAGTTGTTTCTGGTGTTTCCACCTCAATGGGGCTGAACCAGCCCCTGTGCTGTTCAATTCCTGGCTGGTTGTCTGTTACAACCAGCCCTGTTACTTATCTTAGCACTTGTACAGCCCTGGCCCCTCATATGGGCCAGGTGAGACCAAGGACTCACCTGAGTCCAACCAAAATCTCACCTGGGGGGGTGTAACCGGCAGACATGCCTCCCCCCCTCTTTCTCTCAAATCCCTGGAGGGGGCGGTCAAATCCCCCTACCAGGGGCCCTGGGGGTCAATACCCCCAGGGTGTTGCTACAGTAAGTGGGCTGGGGGGTGGTCAGGTCCCATCCAGCCCATTGCTCCTCCCCCTTTGTAAAGGGGGGGGGGGGAGAGCACCCCTTTGATGGTGGGGGGGTGGTCAATTCCCCCCCACCGCCAGTTGCCTTGATGCAACCGGCCTGGCCACCTCTTTTGGTGGGGGGGTGATCAAGTCCCCCCCACTATTACCGGTTGCCCCTTGCAACCGGTTGCTGGCTGGTTACAACCAGCCAGCCCTCCCCCTCCCCCTTGCAATGTCAAGCAAGGGGAGGGGGAGGAGCCAGGACCACCAGCACCGCGGCTGCCACCCAGCGCGGAAGCCGCGATAACAGCCCCCCGCAGGCCGTTGGGCCCCATAGACGGGCCAAAGTCAAAAATAGCGGCCCCAAGCGGGCCGCAATGCGGGTGGCAGCCCCAACTGGGCTGCAACACAGGCAGCGGCCCCAATGGGCCGCCCCAAGCCCAAAAACTAAGTAAAACATACTTTGGTGGGCCAGCCCATCTGGCCAAGTATGTCCAAAATAAACCTTGGGCCCAATTACGCCCATACAAGCCCATCTGGCTGTACTTGCTGTAAAGACAAATGCATAAACACTTCTTGCTCTCATGGCTGTGACAGGTTCATTGTCCCCGCGGGGTCACCGTTCCCGCGGGTGCGCTCTCATTGTTCTTAAATCTAGCAGAGACTCTCATGGTGCTCTGGCATCAACCTTAAGACAAACCATCAACCTCAAGACAAACCATCACCTCAAGACAAACCATCACCTCAAGACAAACCATCACCTCAAGACAAACCATCACTTCAAGACAAACCAACCACTGACAAAACTCAACAACTTGGGGAGTGAAGATTAGATTTCTATTTTTTTGTTTTCATTTTCCTTTCCTCCTTCTTCTCAAAAGCTTTCAATCCAATGCTCACCCTCAAATACCTCATTCTCAATCACTTGAGCCTCAATCGTCAAAACATGCTTCATCTTCAATTGGTAAGACAATCTTTGACTGGAGATCATTCTGAACCCAAATCATTTGAAATCTGCTGTCTCAATCCAGTCTTGTCATGTCTTCATCATTCCCTCTCATATAGCCATAGGCTACTTGGGTAACATCCTTGTTGTGTTGGTTTTCTTAATCTTTCTACGTCTCTTCACATATCAATTTTTTTGTTCTCATTTCTTCTGATCTCTATTTTTATTGTCATATGACGCAGCTTGTTGTTTCAATCATCAACCAAAGTTGTCCGGTTAAAAGCCAAATGCTCCACTCAACCAGCAAGACAACGACTATGGCATCAGGACCGGGGTTCTTGACGGACTCATTCCAACAGGCCATGCTCAAAACGGCTCTCAAGACAACTCCCTTACTGACTGAAGAAAATTACAGGATATGGAAAGATAAGATGAAGGCACTGCTCAAGCTCAGAGGAGTATTGGAAACACTCAAGTCAACCTCAGAATCACTCTCTTCTCTAGATAACAAAAAAATCCAGCTTCTGCTCATTTCCAAGGTAGACTCAATAACTCACAATAATGTCATCAGTGCGGCCAATATCAACTCCGCCAAGGACATCTGGAAATCAATCAAGGAACAATTCTCATCCTCTCAGGCGTCTAATCAAGCAAGAATCTTCAACAACTTTCTGCATCTCACCTTCAAAGAAGATGAGATACTGGACTTTGTCACAAACATCAAAACCTCCATCAAAAAAATGATTGACATAGGTATAGATCTACCCAACAACATCCTTGCCTACTTAACTATGTTTAAATTTCCATCAACCCTTCAAGATCTGAAGCGCCAACTCATGCACTCCAACAAAAAGATCTCCGTGGAATTTGTCTGCAATCATCTCGTACAATACCATAACAAAGTTAAGGCCAAAAGCTCCAAAAAAGGGACCGCACGAGGAACTTCCAACACTGCCCTGACCACCATGAGAACCAAGACGAAGAACGCCCTATCCAGTCAATGCATAGAAGGGTATCATAATCCAAAAAAAGACAAAAACCACTTGGAGTCCGAATTTTTCCACCTCCATCTGGAAAAAGCCCCCAAGTGGTGGAGGAAAAATCAAAAAAAATGGAAGGAGAAGAAGAAGAGAAATCAGGAATCAGCACACTTCCACGCATTTGTCACTAGGTGGATTGACTCCAAAATTGGAGCGGAGAAGAATAAACTGATCAACAGTGGTGCGTCCGCCCATATCTTCAACAACAAATGGTTCTTCATCATGCTTGACAATTACTCTGGAGAACACATAACAACTGGAAAGGCTGGAGCAAACCTACCCATCCTGGGTCTTGGGAAAGTCAGATTATCCTGAAAGGATCAAAAAATCACCTTGTCAAATTGCCTATTTGTTCCTGACATTGTAGTCAACCTGGTAAGCCCGGGCAAGCTTCTGGATCAAGGCTGCGCCTTGAAGTCCAAATAGGGCCACTTTGAAATTAACAAGGACGGTAAAAAGATTTGTCAAGGGTCAATCACCAATAACCTCTTTGTCCTAGATCAACCACGCAAGATTGGCAATGATGAGTGCTATTGGACTACCCATGAAGACCCAAGGACCTTGAAAGACCTTCACCTCTCCTACGGTCACGCCTTGCTTGGCCGCCTTGCTAAGATCAAGGGAATTCAATTCAACACGTCCAAGAAAGACAATTTTGAATGCAAGGACTGCTTAATCTGTAAAATAACTAAAAGCCCATTCAAGAAAACCTCTACCTCTGCCTCCAAACCTTTTGAAAAAATCCATCTTGACGTCATTGGACCAATCACGCCACAATCACACAGACATGCTAAATACATACTGACCATTGTGGACAACTACTCTGGTTACATCTCCAGCATTCCTCTTCATGGAAAGGATGACGTAACTCCGGTACTAATTGAAGTCATAGAGAAGCAAAAGAAAGTCTGCGGGTACTACCCTTCTATGGTTTGTTTGGATGGGGGATTGGAATTTGTTAACACAAGGTTAGTAAAGTATTTCAAGGAGAAATTCATTAATCAGTTGGTAACTGAACCGTATCACCCTGAACACAACGGCAGGGCTGAAAGGGCCAATTGGACAATTATTGAAAGCGTTAGGTCAACCTTGAGCTCTGCCCACTTACCTCAAAAATATTGGTTGGAAGTTCTCAAGTCCTGTTGCCTCAGTCTCAACCAAATCCCAAAAGACGGTTGGGACCAGTCTCCTTGGGATCTAATCAAGAAAAACAGATTACCTTCCAACTATCTCCAACCAATTGGAGTCACTGCGGTAGTGTTGAATCAAAGAAGAATAAAAGGCGCAAAATTTGAGCCTAAGGGAAGAGAAGGGAAGCTTGTTGGGTATAACCCCAAATTTCTCTCATACCAAGTACTCATTCCCAAAGGGCTGATTCTACAATCAAAACACGTTTGTTTCCTCAAGCAATTGGTGGATCAGCTAGGAATCAAATCCACCATGGATCTCAATTTCAACACAAAAGAAGCAATAGATGAGGATCCGTTGATAACTGAAGAAACAGTCGAGACTATCACTGATTGGATGAACTACTGTAATCCTCCAGCTGAAGTGAACTCTTTGGAAGAAGATGTGTCAAGCGGCGTCTCCGAGTCAGAATCTAGCTCTGAGGACAAGCCAAGTAGACATCAAACTCCCTATCAAGAAGTTCAACCTCCAGAAATAGCTGAAGGACCAACCCAAAGAACCCCCCGCAACAGATCCTCCATCAAACCTCCTCAATGATATGGCTTCCACCATTATTTTGAACTGAAAACATTCAAACAAGCTAGAAAATGCGCGGAAAGTCCTAAATGGGATGGAGCAATAAAGAAAGAAATGGATCAGTGCAAATTGTTTGAAGTATGGGAGGACTACAAGGGTGAAAACCCACTGAATCCGTTGGATAAGATGTGGATATTCAGGATCAAGGATAACGCCCACAATGATACCGTTATACACAAGGCACGGATTTGCGTCAAGGGGTTCAATAAAATTCATGGCCTGGACTTTGATGAGACCTTCGCTCCGACCAGTAAGATAGCCTCATTGAGAGAAATTCTTCTACTTGCCTTGAAGAATAAACTGAACATCAGACAGTATGATATAAAGGCGGCATTTCTGCACGCACCCTTGGATGAAGAAGTCATCATTAGAACACCACAGGGATGTCAGAAAACATGTCAATTCTTGAGACTTAATAAGAGTCTATATGGACTCAAGCAGTCTCCTAAAAACTGGTACGGCACCTTCACGGAGTGGATCAAGTCTGTGGGGTTTAACAAATCAGACAGTGATTCCTGCCTGTACAGATTGGAGGATGGAAAGTCATTTCTTTTCTTCCACGTGGACGATGTGATCCTGGTTGGCAATGGCGACAACTTTGACAACAAATTCAGGACCAAGTTCAAGGGCTCTCAAGCCCACAAACCGGACATGATTCTAGGTATGAAATTCAAACAAGACTCCAACTACATCCTACTCAGCCAACCCAGAAACATCACACACGTCTTAGAAGAACTTGGTCTGCTAGAATCTAGACCATCAGCCAGTCCTTTAACGCCACATCTCCAGTTGAGTGAAGCATCAGATGAAGACTTTGAAGGATTCAAGAAACTCAACATAAATTATAAGTTTGCCATTGGACTCCTGAACTATATTGCAAGTCGGACTTGTCCCAACATCAGTTACTCAGTCTCCAGCCTGGCTTGATTTCAGAACAAACCGGGTCTCTTGCACTGGAGGGAACTTGAAAGAACCTGGCAATACCTGAACCATACCAAACATTGGAAGCTAAAGCTTGCGTACAATGAATCAAAAGAACCCATTGAATACTACAGCAATGCCTCCTGGGCTGAAGATCCGACCAGCCGCAAATCTCAATCAGGCTATTTATGTATGTCCTTCGGCAGCCTTATCTCGTGGAACAGCTACAAGCAAAGAAACATCACATATTTGTCCACGGAGGTGGAACTCAACTTGCTGCTGGATTTATACCTTGAGAGAAAGTGGGTACGTCATCTACTGAGAGAAGTCTTCCAATCAACACTGTCATCTTCAAAACACTACATCAACAATAAAGGTGTAGACGACAAACTGAAAAGGTTTGGATCTAATGTTAAGACCCATCACATGGATCTCAAAACCAAAGGACTGAGGGAAGGACTGAAAGAAGGATCTCTTCTCATTCATCTAATAGATACCAAGAAAATGATTTCCAACCCTCTGACCAAGGCTGTCAATCTGCAACAACTGGAGAAATTCACCAGCTTAATTTTGAACTTGAGTCAGACCAATCTCCAGTCAAGGGGAGTGTAAAGACAAATGCATAAACACTTCTTGCTCTCACGGCTGTGACAGGTTCATCGTCCCCACGGGGTCACCGTTCCCCCGGGTGCGCTCTCATTGTTCTTAAATCTAGCGGAGACTCTCATGGCGCTCTGGCGTCAACCTTAAGACAAACCATCAACCTCAAGACAAACCATCACCTCAAGACAAACCATCACCTCAAGACAAACCATCACTTCAAGACAAACCAACCACTGACAAAACTCAACAACTTGTGGAGTGAAGATTAGATTTCTATTTTTTTTTGTTTTCATTTTCCTTTCCTCCTTCTTCTCAAAAGCTTTCAATCCAACGCTCACCCTCAAATACCTCATTCTCAATCACTCAAGCCTCAATTGTCAAAACACGCCTCATCTTCAATTGGTAAGACAATCTTTGACTGGAGATCATTCTGAACCCAACTCATTTGAAATCTGCTGTCTCAATCCAGTCTTGTCATGTCTTCATCATTCCCTCTCATATAGCCATAGGCTACTTGGGTAACATCCTTGTTGTGTTGGTTTTCTTAATCTTCCTACGTCTCTTCACATATCAATTTTTTTGTTCTAATTTATTCTGATCTCTATTTTTGTTGTCATATGCCGCAGCTTGTTGTTTCAATCATCAACCAAAGTTGTACTTGCCCATATCCCCCACCAGGCCCATTAGGGCCTGTGTATCAATGAGCCTGTTTCACGTGTTTTGAGGCCAGTTTCCCCAAATCAGTGACATCCACACAGGCCTGTATGGTCCGTGTGAGTGTCCAATGGGCCAGAGAGGCCCATATGTGCATCCCATTTGAATCACACTTATACGTAGCACACGCGCAAGTGCATACGTATTTTAACATTATGTACTTGCAGCGGACGTAAAAAAAGTAGCCCATGACAGCTGGACTAGGGTCCAACTAAAAGTATTATCCTGAACATAATTTTACACCATAGTGAAACCTGAAATTAAGTCCCAAATAGCACATTTCTGGAAAGCAAGCTCCATAAATTTGGTCAAAAATTTGCAAATTTATGAATAGTTATGGAGCTTGCTAGCACTGACCATTGGCAGGATTTCCATGGCCTCCATAACTCCACAATGCATCCATCAATCAAATTTACCACATTGTTCTCTCATGAAAGCTAGTCTCCACCATATTTTCCTATCCTCCTATCCACTGTTGTTTGACATGGAAGGTCCTGCATGGTTGTGGAAGGGTGGATTATTGTGGGAAACACTCATCAGGCAGCTGGCATGTGGATTTTAATGAGTGCATTGCATTTCCCACTTGTTAGACCATCCAGCACCATCTCAATAAGTCTGGTTGATAAGGGGACTTATCAAGGATTTTTGGAATGGGACCACCATTGTGTGCTTGATAGTTGTCCACTGGACAAAATCCTTGACAAGAGTCCATAAAGTTAGGGAATCTTGTTGAGGCTTGACAAGCAAGATTTTGTCAACCCCACACAAAACTTCCTACATCCCCCCGCCTCCCCCTCCATAACTCCACCCCAGCATAGCCCCCTTGCCTTTTCTTTGTTTCTCTTCCTTTGCCTTGATATCCCCTCTCCCATCAATAACTTTTTTTTCTTTTTCTTTCCCGCTCCTCAACTCCTCGATAACTGTCGCGCGGGCCCGATTTGTCAAATCGGGTTTTGACAGTTGTCCACCCTTGCGCACCTCGACAACTTGTCTGTCGAGGATTTTGTCGAGACGGTGGTGGAAGCCCTTAAAAAGCCCTTAACTCGCTATGTTTTCTTTAACTAGCGAGGGCGCAAACGGAAAGTTATTCGGTCCTAGATCATATTTGGGCTAGCAAGCACTCAATCGTACCCAGGCGGTCCTCGTGCGAGTTTTGGGCCCGCCTGCAGCTCATCAAAAGGGGTGGGCCCGACCCGATGGGCAGCTTGAACCATTGCTGCGCCCGCTCCCAATCTCAGCATATCCATAGTTGAAATGCCTGTAGTGAATTGAAACCTATTTGATTAGGTTTCCTGACTATCATCACTCCCCGCTGGTGGCAACCCGGCTTGTTGGCTTCTTGTATGAACCTGACGAGCGCACACGCCGAAGACTCGACAGCAAGAAAGGTGAGTAACCCCTACGACCCCTTGTCAGTCCTGGTCCGACTAGCATTCCTCAACTTCTGCCCATCGTGCTTAGCAAGCTGCTCACAGCCTACTGCCACGCTTCTTCCTTGTCTAGCTTTGAGGATCCCTCTTGGCAAGATGGGCCGACGACCAGCGAAATGTTACCGATACTGTAAGAACAAGCCCTACCCGAAATCACGCTACGTTCGTAGCTGTCCCGACCCCAAGATCAAAATCTTCGATTTGGGACGGAAGAAGGCCAACGTTGACGACGTATGCTATTGTTCTTCCCTCACTGTCATTATTCTTTGGCCTGACTCCTTTGTACAGTTTCCATTCTGTGCTCATCTGGTATCAAACGAGAAAGAGCAACTGTCCTCAGAAGCCCTGGAAGCTGCCCGAATCACTTGCAACAAATACGTCACCAAAACCTCTGGAAAAGATTCTTTCCACCTCCGCGTCCGAGCCCATCCCTTCCATGTCGTCCGAATCAACAAGATGTTATCCTGTGCAGGAGCCGATCGACTTCAAACCGGCATGCGTGGGGCCTGGGGAAAACCTTACGGTACTGTTGCTCGTGTCAATATTGGCCAAATCTTGCTCAGTATTCGATGCAAGGACTCGAACAAAGCCGTTGTTATGGAGGCCTTACGACGAGCCCAATACAAGTTCCCGGGTCAACAAAAGATCATTGTCTCCAAGAAGGTCTGTCTGACTCATGATTTATCAAGTTTACCTTCTATTAACACGAAATCTTCGTAATAGTGGGGTTTCACCGATCTTTCTCGAGACGAATACCAAAAGCTACGCTCCGAGGGTCGCATCAGGCTGGATGGTGCCTACGTCCAGGTAAGTCGGCATTTTTGAACAGCTCCGGCCCCGTCTATCATCAACTCATTGTTTTTCTCCTTAGTTCCACAAGGCCGCTGGCCCTGTGCTGACCAACCTAGCTCGCGGTGCCCCTTCTCTTGTTGAAGCATAAGCTTGTTCCCAATGCCTGGTGAATGTAATCCCAATTTTACCTTAATTGGATGCCTCACCGAATCAGCCTTTATCTCCTAGGCTTCTCTTGAGCCCAGCTCTTTACGTAAACTCTGAGCCCCTGCATCATTATTGACCAAATCCTACCCGTTCAAATCTTGTTTCTCGAACCTTCTAGAAGGTTGAAAATGGGAATACGAGGGGAAACGCGGGTGATATCATCATTTCTCTGAATCAGATGGTTTATGAGACCTTCCTCTTTTGCTCAATTCTGTCGATCGTTCCCAGTCTTGGCTTCACAGGGAAGACACATTTTACTGTGTGAATATCAATATCATTGTTGAGAAATATTGTTGTGTCCATTGGGCCGTGTAATCAGCATGTGATGGCAATGAAACCTCGAGAGTCCCAACGTCTCACAAGCGCAGACATCTTAGCGGAAGGGCAATACTGTGACACCACGCCATTAACCATTCGGCTGCTTAATGTTCGCAGAGTCGGGATTACTGGTTAAGGTCCTCAGATTAATTAGGCACGACTGTAGGCAAGGACAAGCTTTCGCCTCATTTTTATCAAATTAACCAATGTGCATCACGAACCAGTCGCATTGATCACTTCATGGCAAGTATCTTTGTGCGGGGCCTGTCTCATCATGCCCTTGGCCCAAACCTAGGCCAATAAGATTGTTGGAGACCTGATGCAGATGCCCATACGGACAAGGCCATTGGTGAGATTCAAGCCCTGTCCCTGAGTTATCCAACATGCAGGGGGGGGGCGCTCAAGCTTTGGATTCCTCAACCAAGGGTGTAGGACGACATCTGCATCCCAAATATGCAAGCACCTTGAGGGGAGATTTGCATATGATATCTACACCAAGATACAAGCCAAACCACCATTGCCAAGCACTAAACCTTGGATAGCTGTGTAGGCTCTACCCTACATCTTTTGGTCTCAGCGAATTCAAGGATGCATTTATGGATGTAACAGGATGCCAGAAACCAGAACCATTGGATGGATGAGAATAGAGTGTGTAGCCCTAGGATTGGGTTAGCCAGCCCCTTGCTTCTTATTTTTAACTCCTCAGACAGGCATCTTAAATCTTCAAGGGACTTTCACAAAAGCCTTGACACCAATCAGATTGATCATAATGTTGGCCATATTGATGGACTCAAATATGAAATGAAGGAAAAATCATTTGTCTTCCATGCTCAACCAATCTTGAGCCACTTGAGGATTGAGACCACTTTGAAAATTCTTAAAAAACCCTGATCACCTTTTAGAAAGCCAAATCCAACTAAATTTATGCCACAGGAGTACTAAAACTTAATCAAATGGTGAGGAGTTCAAAACTTCACTGCTTTAAGACTCTTTAAACAAGTTTAAGTGTTGAGAAAACCAAAGCTAAGTTTGCAATTTTGGAAATGCCCCTGTAATGCAAAGGATAGACAGAAATGATTGTGGAACTACTCACAATACTCCAGGATCAACAATAAAGAAGGGTGGCAATGATAACAGTGAAATTTTAGAATTTGAATATTCAGTTTCACTAATGCCCTCTATCTACTAGCTGAGGTGCAAAAAAAGATTGAAAATATCATTATTTTTCTTGGAATATTTTGAGTTCAAAAATTGCTCCAAAATCAAACATAAAAGGAGAATAGTTGAGATTTCATAAAAAACATATTTTTATCAAGAAACACATTGAAGGCCAAAAGGGTTCTAGAGTAAATGTGAAATTTATGAAACACTTGGAATCAGGGGCTTATAAAAGAGAAATTTGATACAATTCTGGGGTTCCTGATGGAGAGTTGAGCCCTGAATAAACAGGTTTAGCTTAAAGCCAAGTGGATAAGATGTTTTTGGTCATATGAAAGTCCCTTTGTCACATTAAGGGTGCTAGAAATTTCCACAAAAAATGAAATCACTCCCACTTTTCATTTTTGCATTTAAAGCTAAAAATCTAGAAAGTTTCAAAAAATAAAAAAGGAGGCAGGGCTTAATCTTTAAGGAGAAAAAATTGAAAATTCCACCAATTATACTGCTAATAAATTTTTAAATAAAAATAAACAAAATTCTGATTGATTGATTGAAGTTGTCTGTGGTTTGAATGGCTCAGTGAAAGTCTCCTCCAAATTTGGAAAGGATTCCTCATGGTCCCTGGGATATTTAATCAAGCAAACCCATTCCTGGGGTGTGGAATTGGGGCTTTTCAAATTTCTGATAACAGAGGAAGCTTCTGTGAGGTGATGTGTTGTTTGAAAGGATGATTTTGGATGTTTTTTCAGATCCTGTAATTTTTCTGTTTTTAGTTTTATTTTTTATAAATTAATCAGATCATAGAAGTTACTTAAATTATTTTTTGGAGACTGGTTCTTGTGCTTGATCAGCTCTCAAATCAATCTGCATGAGTTTTCTTTCAAAAGATGAATTTTATTCAACTTGTATTTTAAATTTTGTATGTTTTTTTGGAAAATGTGTTCATTTTATGAAGGTAAAATTTTGGAAGATTGATTTCAAAATGCTGATATACCATTCAAAAACCTTTTTTGAAGATTTGGCTTTGAAAATTAAAAGACTTTGGTCTTAGGGTGACCATCAATACAGATCATGTTCCAGGGCTTCAAATTCTTTGCCTGTACATGTGGGTTTGCAAGCCAGTTTCACCAAAAGAAAACCTTAAATTAGGGTTTCAAGACACCAAATTATTCCAGCCTCAAAACACTTTCACAGTTGAAACAAACCATTTGCCTGACAGTGTTGAGGGGCTATGGAATTTGGAGACTAAAATTTCAAATAAAAGAAAATCAGAATCAAAAGAATAAAGACCTGAGACTTCAAAACAAAAGTTTAGTAAAAAAATGACTGAAATCAAGAGCCTCACTTAAAAAAGAAAAGACAGGAAGAATGGAACAGAAGGATAATACAAAGGAAAAGAAATCTAAGAAAAGATAGAAAATCAGTGCAGGTGAAGATAACACCAATTTTATGAATTGTTTTCATTCAAATATCAGTGAAAAATAATATGAATTGTGATAAAATCATTTTGAGGAAGATAAAAAAAAGAGAAGGTAAATGCAATAATGAATTTTTTGATACTGAGGAGAGAAGCTCTGGGGTTACTTGTGAACAGAAATGTATATACATATATATATATTGCAAAACAAGAGACACAAGCAAAATGCAAAAAATAGAAAAAATAGAAAGAAATAAGTCCAGAAAAGAAAGCAAAAGAGTGGAATAGGAACAAAAGAAAGAATACAATATTTAATAAAATAGGAATTGATTGAAAAGAGTTAAAGGGAGAGAGAAAAAATATAAATGCAATTTTAGCACCCCTTGTTACTGGAATAGACCTTTTACAGCATGGAAATTAAATTAAAAAAAGTAGGGGGAAAATAAAATCAAAGAAAATTGAGAGAGCCTTTGTGAAAAAACTTTCCAGGATCTTAATGGTAACTAAAATCATTCTAGCATAGCTTCATGCTTCCAAACCATCTAAGAAAACATTTTTTTTGAATTTCTATTTCTTCCTTTGGATTTGCATTCAATGTATTTTGATTTATAATTATGTTATTTTGATGTTATATATATAAAGTGAAGAATAGGATAAATGGCAGATTACAAAATTTTGGAAATAATACATATCATCCATCTGGACTGAAGGAAGGAATCAATTAATGGGTTGAGTGCAGCTTCCTTAGAGAAATATGGGACTTTGTATTTTTGGTAGCTGAAAAAGGAAACCAAAGATTCAAATAAAAGAGTGAGGCAACATGGTTGAGATGTTTTTTATCTAGACCTTTGGTTCACATAAAATTGAGGTAGAAATGAAGTTGGTCATAAGTGAGGCAGTTAATATGAAGTGTGAGCTTGAGATCCTGGGTATTCTTCAAGTATTTCTAGAATCGTTTTAATTTTTACTAGTGCTAAATCCTGGTTTTATTTCATAATAAATCCAGATTTGTTACAGAAAAAAGAATAAAAAGTCTCATGGAGAAGTAAAATTATTTCATCAGAATCATTTTCAAGTGGTATTTAAACGTGGAATCAATCAATTTGAGTTTTTCAATTTTGTGACTACATGTTAGGATTAACACAATAATTTGATCTTCAAATTTTTTTCAAACTCATTCCAAGTATATAATTTGGCTGATGATCAGAGGGATTTGGAAATATTGAAAAAATATCTGGGCTCAAATGTGTTTTCATAGCCTACAAGTATGAGATTTTCCACATGAAATAAACCAATGGACTTGTTGGGGTGCAGGTATAAACACAGGTTGGAGGTTGATTTAAAAAACACCTTTCTTCTAATTCAGAAATTCAATGTTTTGAAAAAAGTTGAGTGTTTACATTTCAACCGGTATAATGAAATGTTCATCTTGAATTAGGGATTTATTTGTTGTGATTGATTAGGAGTTTTTATACTTATATTTTACTTAACAGGAGCATTTAGAGCACACCCTTGATATTAAGATGAGAAAAAGGAATATTGTTTTGAAAAGAAAAAAAAGAAGGGCTGTTTGAATAGTTAAAAATTGAGCTTTTGGAGAGAAGTTACCCAAATAATTGAGAAAAGAAATCTGAGAATGTCCTTGGAGACAGTCTAATTTTGCAGATAAGAGGATCTGAATGTAATTATCTTTGATTCTATAAAGGCAGGTATTTTTAAGAGGATTGAAGGGATTTTTTTCATGATAGTATTCTCACACTTCTCATTCCTCAATTACAATCAGATTTTTTTTCTTCAAGTTTTCCAAATTTCAATCATATCTCCAAGTCTTTGCTTTTTTCTGTGTTTGGTTTTTTTAGAAATTATCAAAACAATATAAATATTGTTTTTGATTAAAATTTGACCTCAAAATATTGGATCTTCTGATAAATCATAAAAGCTTATTTTGGTTGATTGAATGATGTTTTCTATAAAAGAATTTTCATTTAAAAATCCAGATTTATCTGTATGATTTAATTCAGGATATTTCTCAGAAAGAGGAGAATTTGGATTTATAATTCTGGGAGAAGGAATTTTTGAATGATATTTCAGAGGAAAAGTTCAAATTATAACAAAGGAATTTGTTTCTGAAATTGCAATTTGAACTCCTCTTGATGATAATTTTTAGAAAACTTTATAGCATTCAATGATTTCATGTACTTGGAGGAGATTAAAGAAATGAATTCAATTAATTTTAGATAGGAAAAGAAGTAAGAATTTCAGCCAAAAAGAATTACTTCTGATCCATATGCCTTCAAACTCTCCCATTGAGGAACTTTAGTGTTTGGGAGCATGAAGATAGAACCAAGAGGCTTGAAATGATAAATTTAATGGGCCCTTCCATGAATTTTTGGTAGGTAGATGGAGTTTTTAATTTCCTCAACATTGTATCAGTCATCAGGAATTTTATTTTCAAGAGGTCATGCCACATGTTTTTAGGGGTGAAAGAAAAACACAGGGAAAATTGAATTTATTGAGTTAAAGTTATTTTGCCTTGTTCCACATTGCCATTTTTTAGTGGTGATACGGTTACCCAATTAAGTGTTTTATCGAGTGAGTTCTGAAGAAATTAAAAAAATCATGAGCATAAAATTCTTCTCCACAGAAAGTACAGATACTTTTTGAAAGTTTTCTCTGGTTCTTCTCCTTTTATTTCTGTCCTTATTGTATTTCCACCTAGATTCATTTTTCATATTGGAAAAAAAAACTTCCACATAACCAAAATCAATTCCTATGATTGAAAAAAGGATTTGAATCCCTCCAATTGAACTGGAAGTTATAGGTCATGCTTTTTTGATATTCTGTGACTTGAAAGTCTGAGAAAAAGATTTGGAGATTTTTTTTAATGGAAACTGTGATTTCAGAGAAAACACATTGCCTGAATTTTGAATTTTGTATTATTGCTTCATTATTGATGAAAATATATTTCCCACAAAATAAGGGCAGGGATTTTTTGGTGAATGATGAAGAAATTCTCCTTTATCTAGATCAAAAAATACTTATTGTAGTTAATTTGAGTCCAAATGGTTCATACACATGGTGGTTTGTTTATCACAAATATATTTTCCTTCATGAAGATGGTGAAGGCCACTTTGAGTTTATGAATCAGAGGAAGGTTTTTTTATTTATAGAAAGGAGAAAGTTTTGTTTCAAATTTCTCTGGGAATAATCATTCTAAAAAACAGACCAGTAAAATAAGGATATTTTTAAAGTGGTCTTTGTGAATTCTTTCCAGTGAGAAAAATGAAGAATTTTGAAATCCAAGTAAAGATTAGGGCATGATTGTGTGCTATCTTGGTAAAATTAGATTGAGTTTTCTTTTTGTATAACTCCTTTGCTTGTGATTTCCCCCGTCAATTTTTATCTAATTTTGAATGATTCTTTAAAACTATATACTTGGAATTATTTTCTTGAAATGATTGTGAAAGCTTTGACACATTTAAACTCTTTGGAAACTCTAGTATTCTATCCTGTGATAAGTGCTATTTTGGATTTTTAGCCTAGATATTTTTATTTTTATTCTTGATTCAGTCAGGTGTTGAAAGGCTAAATAGATAAAAATGGTTATTTAATATTTTATTATTTGATGTTGAAGAAATTCAAGATCAAAGGGGAACTTGAATAGGATAATTTGACTTAGATTTTTTCTGGTAAATCTATTCCAACTCCAACCATTTTCTTTACTATGATCTTTGAATTTGTGAGGGATGAGCCAAAGTGATTAAAAGTGAATTTGGTATAGATTAAAGAGCTTAAGGCCCTTTCCCGAATTGGGGACTGCAAGGATTGAATGAATTATTTTGTTTTATTCAATATTCCTTTGGAAGATAATCTGTAAGAATTGCCTACAACATTATTGTGCATGACTTAGAAAATTTTGGAGAGGACTATAACTAAAAGTTCCAGGTTTTGAAATCTGTAATAAAAATTTCTAGCAAATAAGTTTTAGAAGAATTGATTATCTGTATTTCAAGATAAAATATTTTCCTCCCATGAGAATTGGAATGAGCTCAGGTGCTTCTTTGAGCATTATTTTTCCAAAAAGATCTTATTTCTAAAAATAACACAAAATTCTGGACATTTTCCATGTTATTCAAGTCTTTAGTCATTGTGGCAGAGAATTTTGAGAGGTTAAGAAAATTGGAGGCCAAAAATTAAATGAAATTACAAAAAAAAAAATGAAAAAATATTTAACAGATAAATCAAGAATAAATTTTGGTGAGAAATTGCTGATATCAAGAGCTGGACTGGCAAATCAAAATATGAAAAAAAAGGAAAATGGAAGAAAACTGATTCCAAGGAAAGACAGAAAATAAGTATCAGAATAGATAGAAACATGATGAAAAATTCTCATAAGTGCAAGATAGGTGAAGGTTCATAGGGTTGGTGATAAGGTCCTGTTGAGAAAGACGGAAAATGAGAGTCAGGTTTTTGATACTGAGGAGAGGAGCTCTGTGAGATTTCTCAAGGATTCAAATTCAGTAGATAGAATAATCAAGTAGATAGAATAAAAAATGAGACACAATAAAAATTCACAAAAAATAAAAAATAGAAAGAAAGAGGTAAAGAAAAGAAAAACATAGCGCAATACACCAGGGGAAAAACGGAGGCACATGCTAGCATGTGCCCACCTGAAATGTTGGTTTTACTGAAAGCAATAACTCTGCTGTAACTGGAGGTTAAGAAAACCATATCTCCAAAATAAAAAACATGTAACTCTTTTCAAACCAACAGCAAATTCCATTATAAATCTGATACCATGCACATGCATCCCAGGTTTAATGGAGGACTCTGATACCATGCACATCCATCCCAGGTTTAACGGAGGACAATAGCTTCAAATTTCATAGCAATCAAATTAAAAATATTTACTAGGAAGATGATAAAAAATGAATCATAGTAATGACAACTGATAATTTTGGTGGTGCCCATAAACAGGCCTTCAATCTCTTCTATCATTCCAAAAAGAATTTAACTGTTTTTTGAAATTATCATGTTCTTTGGATTTACTTCCCAATTAATCAATGTTAGCATTGACAAGACTAGATGGGGGAATCAATGGAATGCTTTAATTGAGACAGTAATATGCCTCTGAAATTTTTGATTCAGAATTCTTCATGGAACCTATCATTTATAAAAATTATCTTCCGGCCAAAACAATTCATAAATTTATTTTAAATTGATCACTTATTAATAATTTCACCAAGCTTAAATTTTTTTGACATGAAAAATCCAACAGAAAACTAAAATAAAATAAAAATGAATCTCAACCATTGGAATGCTTTCTTATGCTTGTACAAACTCAATCCAATTTGAGTTTCATCCCAGGCCTATTTGATACTTTCTCTGTTCTGTTTTTGTTTGCAAGATTTTTTTTTTCATTTTTCTCTAAAACAATGTATTAGATCATCCATTAAGCTCTTTAACTCCAGGATTATTTATTATTATTTATTATTATTTATTATTTATTATTTATTATTTATTATTTATTATTTATTATTTATTATTTATTATTTATTATTTATTATTTATTATTTATTATTTATTATTTATTATTTATTATTTATTATTTATTATTTATTATTTATTATTTATTATTTATTATTTATTATTTATTATTTATTATTTATTATTTATTATTTATTATTTATTATTTATTATTTATTATTTATTATTTATTATTTATTATTTATTATTTATTATTTATTATTTATTATTTATTATTTATTATTTATTATTTATTATTTATTATTTATTATTTATTATTTATTATTTATTATTTATTATTTATTATTTATTATTTATTATTTATTATTTATTATTTATTATTTATTATTTATTATTTATTATTTATTATTTATTATTTATTATTTATTATTTATTATTTATTATTTATTATTTATTATTTATTATTTATTATTTATTATTTATTATTTATTATTTATTATTTATTATTTATTATTTATTATTTATTATTTATTATTTATTATTTATTATTTATTATTTATTATTTATTATTTATTATTTATTATTTATTATTTATTATTTATTATTTATTATTTATTATTTATTATTTATTATTTATTATTTATTATTTATTATTTATTATTTATTATTTATTATTTATTATTTATTATTTATTATTTATTATTTATTATTTATTATTTATTATTTATTATTTATTATTTATTATTTATTATTTATTATTTATTATTTATTATTTATTATTTATTATTTATTATTTATTATTTATTATTTATTATTTATTATTTATTATTTATTATTTATCATTTATTATTTATTATTTATTATTTACTGTTTGTCATTTATATTATATAATCTATTATTTATTATTATTTATTATTTATCATTTATTTTTTATTTTTTATTTTTTATTTATTTTTTATTTTTATTATTTATTATTTTATTATTTATTTTTTATTATTTTTTATTATTTTTTATTATTTTTTATTATTTTTTATTATTTTTTATTATTTTTTATTATTTTTTATTATTTTTTATTATTTTTTATTATTTTTTATTATTTTTTATTATTTTTTATTATTTTTTATTCATTATTCATTATCCATTATTTATTATTCATAATTTATAATTTATAATCATAGTTTATAATTCATTATTTGTTTTTCATTATTTATGATTTAGTGGAGGCTACACAACTTAATTTTAGTTGTTTAGCATGCTGTGCAACTCAAATGGGATGTGTAGCATGCCACATAGCCCATTTGAGCCGTTTAGCATGCCACACGGCGCATTTGAGCCGTGTAGCAAGCCACACGACCCATTTGAGCCATGTAGCAAGCCACACAGTCCATTTGAGCCGTGTAGCAAGCCACACGGCTCATTTGAGTCGTGTAGGGTGCCACACGGCTCATTTGAGTCGTGTAGGGTGCCACACGGCTCATTTGAGTCGTGTAGGGTGCCACACAGCCCATTGAGCCGTGACAGAGCCGTGTACACGGCTCTGTATCCGTGAATTTAAGATTACCCTTCCAAATTATTTTGATTGACCTGAGTATGATTTATTTGCAGAAAAAAAATAAATCCAATTTGAAAGAAGGTTTTGGAGCCATGCACAAGGAAACTGTGTAAATGCATGCTATCTTTTTTTCAACCCTCAATGCATAGGGTGTCGCCAGACCTTTGCTCAAAGGTCTGAGGGACATTTCTGTTTCAATTTTGAAGGGTTTTTGGAATTAATTCATATTCTAAATCCTTTAAACAGACAATTAAACACTAAACCACATATTTTAAACATGGATAACTCCATCAACCCTGGGTTGTAATTATATCTTGAAGGGGCTGTAACTTAATTTCCACAATTTTGAATACCTTGAATCTGTCTCCTGTCTTTTCCAATAGAAAAACTGCAATTTTTTTGTCTGAATTGTATCTGCCGGTAAAGAAATCAAGGAAAATTACAAAAAAATTGATGGGTGCATACTAAACCAACCAAATTTCACTCATAAAAAATTATAGAAAATTCATTAAATGGAAAGAAATAAACAAATGTTTTTTGAATGTTAGCTTCCAGAAAGTTTGAATAATTGAATTTTTAAAAATGCAATTTGAAAAGTTTAGCAATAATGTAGTCTAAAAACACCCTGTGAAAGATATTTTAAAATTTGTTCAGTACAAATCAGATGCTATGGACTCCATGAAAAAAACCAACACAACACCCCATCATGAAGATCTACAAAACAAAGAAAGCTGCCGGAAAAAAAGGAGGGAAGGTACATAATAAAAGCTTTAAAAATATCCTAATAAAATGATTTTATACAATGGTATCAACAAACTGGATTATCTGCAAGGGGAAAAAAAATTGGAAAGACATTATAGATTTGTATTATCTTACTAAATCAATGATTATTTTACTGCACTCCTGTTGTGGGTTTTATGAAGCTAATGATTCAGCTTTGCATAATACGCCAACAAGAGTAACCAAAAAGAAAATTATATTTTTTAATTTGAAAGATTGTGCTTCTTTAAGAAGTTTAGCTAAAGAAATGTGTTTATTTTTTTAGTTAAATGATGAACTTCTTTTATTTTTTGTTCAGAAATTGAATCTTTAAAGTCCTGACCATGACCAAAAGTCAGAAACAAGAGTGATGGTTCTATTCACTATCAACCAAAAACATGGCTAAAAAAAAGAACCTGAAAATTCAATAAAAGTTGTGTAATATTCTTGTAGTATGAATAAAATAACTAATTACACTATCACTATCATTTTTTGTTGGAAATATTAAGCTTATGAGAAAATTTTTCAAAGCTTGAAGAATTCAGTAAATACTCTTGCAATTTGGGAGTTTCTATCAATGTTTTGATGCATATAAAAGGCCGTCCTTGAGAGCATTTTAGTTCAAAGAACATGTTTGAAAACATGATAGAATATATTTTTTTTGAAATGAATGAGGAAACAGCTTGACTGGGGTTGTTTTCCAAATTTCAACTTCCAGAGTAACAGCAGTCAAATTCTCCCAAGATTGATTGGTTCATTTAACTTTGAATGTTTTTGGCAAGGTACTTCAAGTTTTACAATGAATTGAAAAGAGTGAAAAAATTTAAAAATATTGGTATAACCTATACCAAACTGATTTTTTGACCATACATCACCAAAACATATTAGGAATTCTAAAGAAAACTTCAGTTAAAGTTTAACCTCCTTTCAAGCATGAATGAAATTTGATTGCAAAGTGGTTATAGAGTATTTAGAAAGAAGTTTCTGTGTGTATGGGAATTTGGGAGCTATTTGGATAGATTGCATGACATAGGACAGAGTTATAGCACAGTTATAAACAAGTTGAAACAATTCTACAGGGTGGCACATGCTAGAATGTACTTACATTTTTCCCCTGGTGATAGGAACAAAAGCAACAATCAAATATTGAATAAAGGAGAAATTGAATTAAAAATTTGATAAAATTAGATCAAATATAACTGAAATGTTAAAAAAACTTCTTTATACCATTTTGAATTATTCTTTTTTGATTTGGGATTTCCAATAGTTGCAGATACTGAAAATTTGGAAAATTGATCTTTGTATTTGCCCCAAAAAATTTGAAGATTTTCAAATCCAAAAAGGTTTCCAGGCTTCTTTCATTCTCTCCTTTTTTGCAGGTAGGTCCTCCTCCACCCCTCTGCTGTGTTGATGGGGGGGGGAGGTGCCAATTATCCATGTGATAATAGGCCAACACACCTTCCTGCCATGGGAAAGAAGGCTAGTTGTTGTGATAGTAAAAAAATTACTATCATGATTCCTTTTGTCATAATGCAACAAATATGTTGGTAAAATTATGCCAAAAGGCATCAGTTGCATCATGATAGTTGAATTCTTGGTTTTACTATAGCCTTTTCCTTTTATTAATGTTTCAATTTCATCTTTCCTCAGAGTTCCAGAACTATTTTCAATAAGAGGGTTCATGATGATGAATGCAATCCTGGTAAAAGAATTGAGAGAAAAAAGAAAGCAAATTGATATGTTTAAGCTCCTTACCATCCTCCTGTAAAGAATGTGTTTTCATAAACAGAAACAGCAATAAGTTAGAAGCTGATTAAATTTGATAATTACTCATTTTTTCAGTTTTTCAGATTTGTTTTTGAATTTTTTTGTAGTTTTCCTTTAAATTATATTATTCTTCTTGTGAAATATTTGAAAAATTTTCAATAGAAAAAAAGAGTGGTATCTTCAAAACATATATTTTTTTAGAAAAAAGTATGATTTTTGCTTTTAGCTGCAATAAGAAGACTTCATTTCCCCTGCAACAGCTATTCCACATATATCCAAGTCTCAAGATGTTTTTGGAAATGGAAACTGTGGATTCAGAGCAGCAGCTGTTTCTTTGAGAATTTAATCTGAATACTGCATTGAAATAAGGAAATAAATGGACAAATAGATGTATTCCAACCAAATTTTCCAAGACTCAAACTCAATCCATTAAATCTGGGGTGAATCATTTTCAGAAGAAAGAAGGCAACTCAAACACTTCTCTGCCCCACATCCAAGGAGTTTTTGGATTATTTTCCAATTTAATCGTTTTCTTCTTGCTGAAGCATAAGTTCCCAGTGGTTCTATTTTCCTCATCTTCTCCTATCAATCTTATTCTTTTGGAAGACTTAAAACATATTGTTTTCTTCCATTTGAATTATGATCCTTGGCAAACCCCCATATTAGATTAAATTTTGAAAAGATTTGGTACCAAGGATTCCAAATCTTGCAAGACAATTGTTCTGAAAAATTTAAAGCTTTGTCATGATTTTTTTTCCCTCCAAGAAAATCCAGAATAAAAATAAAACCAAACAGCAGAATACCATTAACTAATAGTTGTGAAATAATATCTGTAACAACATTTTTTCTTTGTATTTGTTAAAGCATAACAAAAAGTATAATAAAAAATGTGGACCACCCCTTTTATTTTCAATTAGTTTCCTTGTGATGAATATTTTGGGGATTGTAAACTGTAGTAAGAACTAAAAATATTGTTCAGTTTCAGCTTTAAATATTTCTATAGAATTCTAAAAAAAAAAAAGAGAAACTTTGATCCCTGATGTAAAAAAATAAATTGAAAAGGAAATGTTATTTTGAATTTTTTTCAGGTTGGATGCAATTTTTGGAGGCTAATAATACAGAAATGAAATACCAAAAAAAAACTGAAAAATCTTTTATTAATTTCTCAAATTTAAAAGAGTTCAAAGGACCAAAGAAAATGAATTCAAAAGGAAAAGGAATGGTTCCAAAAACACTATGAGAATTTGTTTCATTAATTTTCTTAATTTTCTTGATTTTCTGAATGGATGTTTGAAGGTTTTTAAATATTACAAAATTGTAAACTATTTTTTTAAGCTATTTGGTCTTAGGGTTGATAAAACCCAGCTATAAGACTGCAGCTTCAAATTGCCTAAAAAAGTTCTTTAAATGCCTGTGTAATAAGGGATTATGCTGTGTGTATAAAATGGTGTGCAGATTTAACTCAATAATGATGTTAAGAGTGAGGGTTTTAACAAAAGTAATGCACCAATTTTTCTTATTTATATAACTTGGGGCCTAATTTTACTCATCCCCTTAATCCTTAAATTGAATTTTTCTGAAGCTCCAGGGACATATCCTACACATGCTAAAATCATAAACTCAAATTTTTGTTGGAATTTTGAGTTTGTAGTTTTTTTTTTCACTGCAGTTTTTTTCATTTCATCTAATTGATACCCAAAGATATTCATCAAAATATTAGGGTGTATCAGAGTTAAGCAAACCCGCCATTATTCAATGGCAGGTTTCCAACCAAGTCCGCCATTTCAAGGCCGCCATTAAAAATCAAAAAACCCACTCATTTCACATCAGATGTGTCAGAGTTACCCAGAAATAAGTGGGTTTTTTGTAATAAAGTATTTAAAGGCTTTCACCACCTTTCCACATCATCCACCCCTGGCTTCCCACCTCCTTCTAAATCTGACCTCATTGGAAAAAAAATTGATTAATTGCTCTTCATCTCTTTATCACTATCATCATCTCTTCATCACTCTCATCACTTTATTGCTTTCATCACATCCAGCTAACTCTCATTGGATCACTTTCCTCATCACTTCATCACTCTCATCACTTTATTGCTTTAATCAAATCCTAACTCTCATTGCTTTATCCCTCTTGCCACTTTATCACTCTTATCTCTTCCTATTCTATTTGGTTCATCACTCTCATCCTCTCATCACATCATCACTTTCACAACTTGAACACTCTCATAGCCCTTCATCCCTTCATCCCTCTTACTATTTTTATATGGACCCTCAGAAATCCTCCACCCGCAAGTCCACTAAAAAATCCAATGGACCAAGCAAACATCCCAAAAAACTCAACATCCAAAAATCCTCCCTTATAAGATTCCAAAGGCTCAAGTCAGCTCAAGAGAGCCGATCACATCATCCTGGTAAACTGGCTCAAAATTCCATCTAACTAAAATGCTTGCTTTGGATTGGAAAATGAAACATGCTTTGGCTGACCTCCATCCTCTAAGGTCAATGGTTATCTCCTGATGGCCAATGAACTCAAGAAAAAAACAAAAGGTAGGCTGGATCTGTCATCCAAACAGATGAGGGAGCAATTCAAGAATTATTGAGCCAAGTACAAAAAGGCCCACTCCATGTCAATCTCCACCGGCTTTGGTGTCACCAACTTTGACAAAGCCAAGGAAATCAACTTGGTGGTTGATAAGTTGGACTCAATTTGTCCTTTTTATATTCAGATGGATGAAATATTTGGAAAGAAGGCCAACATCACCGCTTTAGCCGCTTTTGATGCCCAACAATCTGATTCAGTCCATGCTGAGGGCTTGGCTGGGGATGCTCAGCCTAGAAATGGTGATCCTGAAGAAACCTTTTCCTTGGAGTGGCCTTCATCCAATGCCAAGGAGGATATTCAAACACAATCAGCTCCAATCACCCCTAGTTCCTTGTTGATTGAGGAGTAAAACCCAACTTTGGACCCCTCCCCTTCTTCTTTCAATCACCCTCTTCCTGCGGTGGAAGAACTGGACAACTTGGCCAATGAGGAGGATTTCATTCCTGTATCATCATTGCCATCAAAATCTGCTCAAGTAAGGAACCAAGTTCCTTTCTCTTCTTTCCACTTAATCCTGACTGATTAAGATTATAAAGAAACTGGCTAATCCATTCCTTAATGGCCGAAACCTCAAGCCAATGGGGCCTCCAGCATGACCTTCAAATGAGAGAAATGATGTTCCCACACAAAACCCCTCTGCAAACAGAAAGCAAAAGGCCTTCAATTCAATCCACATAAACCCCAATAGCATTCAAAAGAGGAGAAAAACTTCAAATTTTTTAGGCTTTGAGGAGATCATGGAGAAGCAAGGTTCAAGTAAGCCCATTGGATTCTCCTGGCTGTCAAAATCTAGCTCATTCCTATTCCCCTCTGAAAAACAGTGAACTCACAAATTGAATCTGAAAAACTTCAGTTTGAAAAGGAGAAGTGGGATTTTCAACTGGCTATTGATTTTCAAAGGAAGAAAGCCAAGAGTTTGGCTCATCAGGAAAAATGGGATGCTGAGTGGAACTTGAAACAGGCTGAGCTAGAATTTCAAAAAGAGGAAAAGGAGAAGGATCAAAAGCAAGCGCAACTGCAAATTGAGACAGAACAACTGGCAACAGAAAAAAATGATAAGTGGTCAGTAGCCATGGCATGCATTGGCAGCAGTAGAACAGTAGATGTATTAAAGCAGATTAATAAAATTCTGGGCTTGTGAATATATTTTCTTTGATAAAAAACTTAAAAAGAAAGAAAAAATCATTTTTGATTACAACAATGCTTAAGACTATTTTTAACCCCACCAATAAAAAAATATTTTTTCTTTGTTTGTATTTTTTTCCTGGAGTATATTTTCCCACTCCCCAAGTCCCTGCAAGTGTTTCTAGTTGTTTTATTGATTTGCATTGAAATTTCCATTCTTGTATGAGTGGCAGTGTCCACAGCAGGAAAAGAACAGTGCTTGTACTTATTTGATGCCCAAACCATTTTCACTACAACTTTTTTCTTGAAATCAATTCCAAACCTCAGGTCAGTAAAAACAAAATGGGCGTCTGATACTTCATATTCATTTTTAGTTTCAATAAGTTGTCCATTAGATTTCTTGGTTGGAGCTGAAATTAAAAAGGAATACTCAGAGATGTCACCTTTGTCAATGTGAGGTGAGTTGTAAAAAGAGTCAGCTGTGAAGGTGACATGTGGAGAGCAGTCAAATGGAGTAGGCCGAGAGCCAAATTGAAGTGATGAGAAGGAGGGGATGTAATTGTCCTTCATTATTTTGCAGTTTGATTCAAAGGGAAGTCTGGCCAAATTGCAAAACAATTCCCCTAGAATTTGAGAGACTGTTTCTGCCTTAAGATTGAGAAAAGCATATGCTTGAGGGGAAGATTGAATAGATGATTTCTTCACATAGCGTCCAAATAACTCAAAGGGGTCCATCAATTTTTCCCATCCAATTGCCCAAATTTTTCCACACCAAGATCTTGAGGGACCAACAGGATTGACAAATATTTTTGACTGGTGAAGGGAAGTTGTCACAAAGTTGATGTCCTTCTTGTCTTGATCAGAAATTTTATCCAATGAGAAAAATTCAATTATTGCCACAAGACTGTTGTGATCAGAATTATTGAGAAAAATTACTAGTTTTCCACAGTAAAAGAAATGGAATGGCTTGATTTTCATCTTGGCAAGTTCAAACTCAGCTGGTGAGGGTTTTCAATTGTTCTTTTTGTTTTCAGTGGTAATTGCAGGATAAAGATCCAAAGGCCGTAGTTTCCCTTCAGACCATACAACATTTTCATTTATTTCCCCCTCTGCAAGTTCCAAAGAGATTTTGGAGGCCCTCATTTGATCCCTCTTTTGCTTTGAAGCCCTCTGCCTGCCACCTCTCTTTATTTTTGTCACCTCATCTCATTCCATCTTGTTCCCTCCCAGGCAAATGCTCTGCTTGGGGTGAGGATCAAAGAGGGATTAAATTTGGAGTATAACATTGTAAGTGCGGTGGGAGAAGGGATGGCATTGAAGAAAAAGGGGTCAAAGAAGGGTTACAAAAATAAAATCTCAGTCACGTGATCACCAAAAAACAACCAAAAACCAAGAAAAAAAATTATTGGGTGTGGGTGTGGACTAATTGGGCGGGGCTTATCAAAAAAAAAAGTAAGTTACATCATCAAAACAAAAAAAAAGAAAAGAAAAATGATTGGGGGAGAACCAATTGGGTCAGGCCTTCGGTTGGACCTTGGGTTGGGCTGAGTCAGCAAGGGGTGGTCAATTTTTCTTTTTGTTTTCAGTGGTAATTGCAGGATACAGATCCAAAGGCCATAGTTTCCTTTCAGACAATACAACCTTTTCATTGATGCCCTCCTCTGCAAGTTCCAAAGAGATTTTGAAGGCCCTCATTTGATCCCTATTTTGCTTTGAAGCCCTCTGCTTTCCACCTCTTGTTATGTTTGTCACCTCATCTCCTTCCATCTTGTTCCCTCCCAGGCAAAAGCTCCCCTTGGGGTGAGGATCAAAAAGGGATCCAATTTGGAGTATAACATTGTGAGTGCGGTGAGAGAAGGGATGGAATTGAAGGAAAAGGTGTCAAAGAAGGGTTACAAAAAAAAAGTTAGTCACGTGATCACCAAAAAACAACCAAAAACAAATAAGAAAAAAAAATTACTGGGTGGGGTGTGGACTAATTGGGCGGGGCTTATTAAAAAAAAAAAAGTAAGTTAAATCATCAAAACAAAAAAAAAAGAAAAGAAAAATGATTGGGGGCAAACCAATTGGGTCAGGCCTTGGGTTGGGCTGAGTCAGCAAGGGGTGGCAGGTGCCCAGTGGCAGAGGGGGGGCAACTGGGTGTTGGTCAGCAGACAAGCAAGGGAGGGGGGGGGGCGGCGGCTGACTGAGCAAGGGGGGGCAGCTGCTGGGTGTCGGTTGGCTGCCAAGCAAGGGAGGGGGGGCCAGCGGCTTACTGCGCAAGGGGAGGGGGCCGGCAGCCAACCGCGCAAGGGGGGGGCCGCTGGGTGTTGGTTGGAGGCCAAGCAAGGGAGGGGGGGGGGCAGCAGCTGACTGAGTGAGGGGGGGCCGCTGGGTGTTGGTTTCCGGCTGAACAAGGGAGGGGGGGGGGCCTGCAGCTGACTGAGCAAGGGGGGGGCCAATGGGTGTTGGTCAGCGGCCAAGCAAGGGAGGGGGGGGGCCGCTGGGTGTTGGTTGGGGGCCAAGCAAGGGAGGGGGGGGGCCGGCAGCCAAACTAGTTTTCCATGGTAGAACAAATGGAATTGCTTGCTTGTTGGCTTGGCCAGTTCAAAATCAGCCAGTGAGGGTTTTTGATTTCCCTTTTTTTTTCGATGGTAATTGCAGGACACAGATCCAAAGGCTGTAGTTTCCATTCAGAACACACAACCTTTTCATTGATTCCCCCCTCTGCAAATTCCAAAGAGATTTTGGAGGCCCTCATGTGATCCCTCTTTTGCTTTGAAGCCCTCTGCTTTCCACCTCTCTTTATGTTTGTCACCTCATCTCCTTCCATCTTGTTCCCTCCCAGGCAAATGCTCTGCTTGGGGTGAGGATCAAAAAAGGATTCAATTTGGAGTATAACATTGTGAGTGCGGTGGGAGAAGGGATGGCATTGAGGGAAAAGGGGTCAAAGAAGGGTTACAAAAATAAAATGTCAGTCACGTGATCATCAAAAAACAATCAAAAACCAATAAAAAAAATTACTGGGCATGGGTGTGGACTAATTGGGTAGGGCTTATCAAAAAAAAGTAAGTTAAATCATCAAAACAAAAAAAAATAAAAATGAAAATTATTGGGGGCAAACCAATTGGGTTGGGCCTTGGGTTGGGCCTTGGGTCAGGCTGAGTCAGCAAGGGGTGGCAGGTACCCGGGGGCAGAGGGGGGGGCCGCTGGGTGTTGGTCAGCGGCCAAGCAAGGGGGGGAAGCCGCTTGGTGTTGGTTGGCGGGCAAGCAAGGGAGGCGGGGGGCAGGCGGCTGACTGCGCAAGGGGGGGCCACCGGGTGTTGGTCGGCGGCCAAGCAAGGGAGGGGGGGCCGCTGGGTGTTGGTTGGTGGCCAAGCGAGGGAGGGGGGGGCCAGCCGCCAACTGCGCAAGGTGTTGGTTGGCGGTCAAGCAAGGTAGGGGGGGGGCAGTGGCTAACTGAGAAAGGGGGGGGGGCCGCTGGGTGTTGGACGGCGGCCAAGTGCGTGAGGGGGGGCCGCTGGGTGTTGGTTGGCGGCCAAGGAAGGGAGGGGGGGGATGGCGGCCAACTGAGCAAGGGGGGGGGGTATGGAGGGTGTTGGTTGGCTTTCAAACAAAGGAGGGGGCTGCTGGGTGTTGGTCAGCGGCCAAACAAGGGAGAGGGGGGCCGGTGGCCAACTGAGCAAGGGAGGGGGCTGCTGGGTGTTGGTCGGCAGCTGAAAAAGGGAGGAGGGGCCGGTGGCCAACTGTTCAAGGGGGGGCCACTGGGTGTCTGTTGGCGGCCAAAGAAGAGAGGGGAGGGGCCGGTGGCCGACTGAGCAATTGGGGGGGCCGCTGGGCGTTGGTTGGCAGCCAAGCAAGGGAGGGGGGGGGGACAGCGGCTGAGCAAGCAAGAGGGGGGCCAGCTGGGTTGGCCGAGTGAGCAAGGGGGGGGTGGCTGGGTTGGCCAAGCAAGCAAGGGGGGTGGGGCCGGTGTGCCAAGTGAGATGGGAGGGGGGAGAGGGCAGGTGTTGGTAAGTGAGTGGGAACAAGTGAGAGGGGGTGAGAGGGAGGGAAAAGCGGAATGAGGAGGTGCAAGGGGGGAGCTTACCCGGGGAATCAACCAAGGGGGTGGGGGCCTGAAAGGGGATGGAGGTGGATGAATCAAACTATGAGAATTGGATGATGGGGAGGATGAGGAGGAGGGGGGAAGCTTACCAGGGGAGCCAACCAAAGGAGGAGGGGAGGTGGTGGGTGAGGTGGAGGTGATGGGTGAGGTGGAGGTGTTTGTTGAGGAGGAGGAAGAAGTGGACTGACCCTGACCAGTGGTTTGGTGGGGTGAGGCGGGTGATTTGTCCGGTGGTTTGGTGTGGTGAGGTGGGGGGTTTGGAAGTTTTGAGTCTGTTTTGTCTAAGACCACCCCACCAAATGTGAAAAAAACACCAACTCAGCACAGGAATCTTGGGTGAACAACAAAAAACATTTGTCTAAGTGCACCCCACCAAATGAGAAAAAAAAAGTGAGTCAGCCAATGAATCTTGGGTGCACAACCAAAACCAAAAAAATTTGGTGAAGGGATTTTTTACCTAATTCAAAATCAAACATTACTCATCAAAGCAAGCAAGGTTAAGAGGAAGAATATGTTCTCTCATAGAAGAAGATGAGGGAAAAGATGAGAAAGGGATGACTTGAGGCGGATCTGGAATATCATCTTCAACTATTTTGTCCCATTCATCTTTGATTTTGGCCAAAAGATTGTGAAGGATTACACAAGTGATAATCCAACCCGCCATTAAAAATGGTGGGTTTGGTAAAACAAAATTGCGGGTTTCCAATGGCGGGTTTGCTAACTCTGATATGCCCTAATAAAGCATAAAAATAACAAAAATATACCACAAAAATGTTTCAAATGAGGTTTAAAAAGCTTTTTTTGATTTTATTTTTTATTCTTGAAGGGATTTTCAAGGGTTTCAAAAACACCATAATAGGGCATATCAGAGTTAGCGAACCCGCCATTAGAAACCCGCATTTTTTTTTTACCAAACCTGCCATTTTTAATGGCGGGTTTGTGAAATACACATACCCCCTAACTGGTGTATTTCAAAATGGCGGGTTTCATGAAAATGGTGGATTTCAAACATCAAACCCGCCATTAAACACACCATTTATGCATCATCATCCATCCACCATCCATCAAATCTAAAACACCCATCCACATCAGCAAATCCATATTGGTCCCATCTCCATCACATCACACATATCTCATCTCCTTTGCTTCACATCTCCATCAATTCAAATCTATATTGCTTCAAATCTCTATTGCTTCACATCTCTATTGATTCAAATCTCCATCTTCACACAAATCCCATCATCATCTAATCACCCCACATCAAATCACCATCTTTCTAAACATGTCCCATCAAACTTCTTGGCAGCAAGTTGAAAATGCAAAAAAGCTGACTGAACTTTTGTTAGTATTTGACTGCCATTCAGACTCTGATTCAGACTCTGATTTGGAATAAACTTGGTTGGCTTTGAATGCTCTATTAAAAAAGCAATAAATGGTTCCAAGGAGACAAACTCTCCACAACCCTATGAATGAAAGGCAAAAGATTCATCTCCTCCCCAACCTAAGCTTCCAGCAACTTTTCCAAACACTATTGCCTTCATTCATAAAAATTTTGGAGATGATTGAAGACCACCACATCTTCCAGAACAATTCTTGGAATCCTCAACGCAATCCAGCTATCCAACTGTATGTTGCTCTTTTAAGATTGGAATCAAATGGGAATGGATCAGAAATTCATTGATTAGAAAATATATTCTCAGTTGGATATGGAACCTTGACTCATACACCAAAAGAGTCATGGTTGCTATCCTATCTTTCCGTTTCTCAGTCCTTTCTGGGCAAAAAAAAGAATAACTCAAGGAGATATCTTAAGTAATGGAAACCAAAGAATTTCCTGGTTGCATTGGTTTTGTTGATGGAACCAAAATCCCCTTGAGTCAAAAACCCAAGCTAGATGGCAACCATTATTTTGAGTGGAAAAAAGGCAATTGATTCATATCTTTTCCAATTGCTTTGATGAAAACTTTGATCACAAACTGACCAAATATGTTTTGTCTGTTTGTTTAGATACTCTGTGGCACTACAACTTGTTTGAAAAAACAACAAGAAGTTAATATCCCTCCATGCTGTCCTTCCAGGTTCTTGTCATGATTCACATGTGTTCAATTGGATGTGGATTTTTCAACAACCAGAGAGCTAATTTGACCAAAATCAATACCTTCTGGCCAATTCAGCTTATGCTAGTGGGAAATATGGGGTTCTAGCATACCAGAATGTTTTGTCCAACAATCAAGAAAAACTGATTTCAACTATCATCTTGCCCAATCACATGTTTGGATTGAGCATGCCATAGGAGTCCTGAAAGGAAGATGGGCCAGCTTAAGGGAAATGCAAATCCAGCTTCAAAATCCCAAAGACATGAAGTTCCTCATCAAATTCATTATCACTTGTGTAATCCTTCACAATCTTTTGGCCAAAATCAAAGATGAATGGGACAAAATATTTGAAGATGATATTCCAGATTCTCCTCAAGTCATCCCTGTCTCATCTTGTCCCTCATATTCTTCTATGAGAGAACGTATTCTTCCTCTTACCCTTGCTTGCTTTGATGAGTAATGTTTGATTATGAATTAGGTAAAAAATTCCTTCACAAATTTTTTTTGGTTTTGGTTGTCCACCCAAGATTCATTGACTGACTCACTTGTTTTTTCTCTCATTTGGTGGGGTGGACTTAGAAAAATGGTTTTTGTTGTTCTTCCAAGATTCCTAGGCTGATTTGGTATTTTTTTTCTCATTTGGTGGGGTGGTCTTAGAAAAAATAGACTCAAAACTTCCAAAGCCCCCACCTCACCACACAAAACCACTGGAAAAACCACCCACCTCACCCTACCAAGGACCAGTCAGGGTCAGTCAACTCCTTCCTCCTCCTCAACAAACACCTCCACCTCACCCATCACCTCCACCTCATCCACCACCTCCCCTCCTCCTTTGGTTGGCTCCCCTGGTAAGCTCTACCCCTCCTCCTCATCCTCCCCATCATCCAATGCTCATAGGTTGATTCATCCACTTCCATCCCCTTTCAGGCCCCCACCCCCTTGGTTGATTCCCCAGGTAAGCTCCCCCCTCACTCCTCCTCATTCCGCTTTTCCCTCCCTCTCACCCCCTCTCACTTGTTCCCACTCACCCACCAACACCCCCCTCTTTCCACTCCAATCTCACTCGGCACGCCAGCCCCACCCCCCTTGCTTTCTTGGCCAACCCAGCCACCCCCCCCTTGATCACTCGGCCAACCCAGACGGCCCCCCTCTTGCTTGCTCAGCCGCTGGCCCCCTCTCCCTTGCTTGACTGCCAACCAACACCCACCCAGGGGCCTCCCTCTTGCTCAGTTGGCTTCCCGCCCCCCCCTCCTTTGTTTGGCCGCCAACCAACACCCAGCGGCCCCCAGCCCCCCCTCCCTCATTTGGCCCCCAACCTACACCCAGTGGCGCCCCCCTTTGCTCAGTCTGCCCATGGCCCCCCCTCTGTTGTTTGGCCTCTGACCAACACCCAGAAGCCCCCCCCTTGCTCAGTCAGCCACCGGCCCCTCCTTCCCTTTTTCAGCCGCCAAACAACACCTAGCTGCCCCCCCTTGCTCAGTTGGCCGCCCCCCCTCCCTTGCTTGGCCGCCAACCAACACCCAGCGGCCCCCCCCTTGCTTAGTTGGCTTCCGGCCACCCCTCCCTTTTTTGGCCGCCAACCAACACCCAGCAGCCCCCAGCCCCCCCTCCCTCATTTGGCCGCCAACCAACACCCAGCAGCGCCACCCCTTTGCTCAGTCTGCCACTGGCCCCCCCTCTGTTGTTTGGCTGCTGACCAACACCCAGCGGCCCCCCCTTGCACAGTTAGCCGCCGCCCCCCCTCCCTCATTCAGCCGCCAACCAAAACCCAGCGCCCCCCCCCCTTGCTCAGTTGGCCACCCCCCCTCCCTTGCTTGGCCGCCATCCAACACCCAGCGGTCCCCCCCTCATGCAGTTGGTCCCTGGCCCCCTCCCCTTGCGCAATCAGGCGGTGGCCTTGCCTCCCTTGCTTTGCCACCAACAGACACCCAGTGGCCATCCCCCTTGATCAGTCGGCCGCCACACCCCCCTCCCTTGCTTGGCCGCTGACCAACACCCAGCAGCCCCCCCTCCGCCGGCGGGCACCTGCCACCCCTTGCTGACTCAGACCAACCGGGGGCCCAACCCATGGCCTGACCCAATTGGTTTTCCCCCAATAATTTTTCTTTTCTTTTTTTTTGTTTTGATGAAGTAACTTACTTTTTTTTTTTTTTGATAAGCCCCGCCCAATTAGTCCACACCCACACCCAGTATTCTTTTTATTGGTTTTTGGTTGTTTTTTGGTGATCACCTGAATGAAATTTTATTTTTGTAACTGTTCTTTGACCCCTTTTCCTTGAATGCCATCCCTTCTCCCACCACACTCACAATGTTAT
This sequence comes from Puccinia polysora, assembly GCA_025617555.3. Taxonomy (NCBI): domain Eukaryota; kingdom Fungi; phylum Basidiomycota; class Pucciniomycetes; order Pucciniales; family Pucciniaceae; genus Puccinia; species Puccinia polysora. The sequence goes on from CM062617.1 coordinate 38,193,034, forward strand.
ACTCCAAATTGAATCCCTCTTTGATCCTCACCCCACGCAGAGAATTTGCCTGGGAGGGAACAAGATGGAAGGAGATGAGGTGACAAGCATAAAGAGAGGTGGCAAGCAGAGGGCTTCAAGGAAAATGAGGGATCAAATGAGGGCCTCCAAAATCTCTTTGGAACTTGCAGAGGGGGACATCAATGAAAAGGTTGTATGGTCTCAAGGGAAACTACAACCTTTGGATCTTTATCCTGCAATTACCACTGAAAACAAAAAGAACAATTGATAACCCTCACTGGCTGAGTTTGAACTTGCCAAGATGACAATCAAGCCATTCCATTTCTTCTGCTGTGGAAAACTGGTAATTTTTCTCAATAAGTATGATCACAACGGTCTTGTGGCAATAATTGAATTTTTCTCATTGGATAAAATTTCTGATCAAGAAAAGAAGGACATCAAATTTGTGACAACTTTACTTCTCCAGTCAAAAAAATTTTTCAACACTGTTGGTCCCTCAAGATCTTGGGGTGGAAAAATGTGGGCAATTGGATGGGAAAAATTGATGGACCCCTTTGACTTATTTGGACGCTATGTGAAGAAATCATCTATTCAATCTTCCCCTCAAGCATATGCTTTTCTCAATCTTAAGGCAGAAAAAGTCTCTCCAATTTTTGGGCAAACGTTTTGCAATTTGGCCAGACTTCCCTTTGAATCAAACTGAAAAATAATGAAGGAAAATTTCATCCCCTTCTTCTCATCACTTGAATTTGGTTCTTGGCTTACTCCCTTTGACTGCTCTCCACATTTCACCTTCACATCTGACTCTTTTTACAAATCAACTCACATTGACAAAGGTGACATCTCTGAGTATTCCTTTTTACTTGCAGCCCCAACCAAGAAATATAATGGACAACTTATTGAAACTAAAAATGAATATGGAGTATCAGAAGGCCATTTTGTTTTGCCTGACCTGGGTTTTGGAATTGATTTAAAGCAAAAATGTGTAGTGAAAATGGTTTGGGAAGGAAATAAGTATAAGCACTGTACTTTTCCTGCTGTGGATACTTCCACTCATACAAGAATGGCAATGTCAATGTAAATCAAAAAAACAACTAGGAACACTTGCAGGGACTTGGGGAGTGGGAAAATATACTCCAGGAAAAAGTATAAATAAAAAGAAAAAAATATTTTTTTATTGGTGGGGTTAATAATAGTCTTAAGCTTTGTTGTAATCAAAAATTTTTTTTTCTTTCTTTTTAAGTTTTTCATAAAGGAAAATATATTTACAAGGGTAGCATTTGAGTAATCTTCTTTAATCCATCCACTGTTCTACTCCTGCCAATGCATGCCATGGCTACTGACCACTTATCATTATTTTCTGTTGCCAGTTGTTCCCTCTCCATTTGCAGTTGCACTGCCGTTAATCCTTCTCCTTTTCCTCTTTTTGAAATTCTAGCTCAGCCTGTTTCAACTTCAGTAATCTTCTTTAATTCATCTACTGTTCTACAGCTGCCAATGCATGCCATGGCTACTGAACACTTATCATTTTTTTCTGTTGCCAGTTGTTCCATCTCCATTTGCAGTTGCGCTTGCTGTTGATCCTTCTCATTTTCCTCTTTTTGAAATTCTATCTCAACCTGTTTCAACTTCCACTCAGCATCCCATTTTTGCTGATGATCCAAACTCTTGGATTTCTGCTTTTGAAAATCAATAGCCAGTTTAAAATACCAATTCTTCTTTTCAAACTGAATTTTTTCAGATTCAATTTGCAATTTCACTCTTTTTCAGAGGGGAATAGGAATGAGCTAGATTTTGACAGCAATGAGAATCCAATGGGCTTACTTGAATCCTGCTTCTCCATGATCTCCTCAAAGCCAAAAAAATCTGAAGTGTTTCTCCTCTTTTGAATGCTATGGGGTTGATGTTGATTGAATTGAAGGCCTTTTGCTTTCCCTTTGCAGAGCAGGTTTGTGTGGGAACATCATTTCTCTCATTTGAAGGTAATGTTGGAGGCCACATTGGCTTGAGTTTTTGGCCATTCAGTAATGGATGAGCAAGTTTCTTTATAATCTTAATCAGTCAGGATTAACTGGACAGAAGAGAAAAGAACTTTGTTCCTTAATTGAGAAGATGTTGATGGAAATGGTGATACAGGAATGAAATCATCCTCATTGGCCAAGTTCTCCAGTTCTTCCACCCCAGGAAGAGAGAAATTGGAAGAAGGAGGGGAGGGGTCCAAGGTTGGGTTTGACTCCCCAATCATCAAGGAAGTAGACGTGATGGGAGCTGATTGTGTTTGAATATCCTCCTTGGCATTGGATGGGGGCCACTCCAAGGAAAAGGTTTCTTCAGGATCACCATTGCTAGGCCGAGAATCCCTAGCCAAGTCCTGAGCGTGGAATGAATTGGATTGTTGGCCATCAAAAGCGGCTAAAGGGGTGACATTGGCCTTCTTTCCAAATATTTCATCCATCTGAATATAAAAAGGAAAAATGGAGTCCAACTTATCAACCACCAAGTTGATTCCCTTGGCTTTGTCAGAGTTGGTGACACCAAAGCCAGTGGAGATTGACATGGAGTGGGCCTTTTTGTAATTGGCTCAATAATTCTAGAATCACTCCCTCATCTGTTTGATGACAGATCAAGACTAACTTTTCTTTTTTCTTGAGTTCATTGGCCATCAGGAGATAAACATTGACCTTAGAGGATGGAGGTTGGCCAACACGTGTTTCATTGTCCAATCCAAAGCAAGCATTGTAGTTGGATGGAATTTTGAGCCAGTTTACCAGGATGATGTGATCAGCTCTCTTGAGCTGACTTGAGCCTTTGGAAGCTGATAGGGGAGGATTGTTGGATGTTGAGTTCCTGGGGGATGTTTTCTTTGGTCCATTGGATTGTGTAGTGGAATTGTGGGTGGAGGATTGCTGATGGGCCATTTAAAAATAGTCAGAGGGATGAAGGGATGAAGGGCTATGAGAGTGTTTAAGTGGTGAGAGTGATGATGTGATGAGAGGATGAGAGTGATGAACCAAAGAGAATAAAAACAGATGAGAGTGATGAAGTGAGAAGAGGGATAAAGCAATGAGAGTTAGGATGTGATGAAAGCAATAAAGTGATGATAGTGATGAAGTGATGAGGAAAGAGATCTGATGAGTGTTAGCTGGATGTGATGAAAGCAATAAAGTGATGAGAGTGATGAGAGTGATGAGGATAGTGATGAAGAGATGAAGAGAAATGAATCAAATTTTTTTCTGATGAGGTTGGAGTTAGAAGGAGGTGGGAAGCTAGCAGTGGATGATGTGGAAAGTTGGTGGAAGCCTTTAAATAATTTATTTTAAAAAACTCACTTTTTTCCAGGTAAGTCTGACACGTCTGATGTGAAATAAGTGGGTTTTTTGATTTTTAATGGCAGGTTTGAAATGGTGGATTTTGTTGGAAACCTGCCATTAAAAAATGGCGGGTTTGCTTAACTCTGATACGACCTATTATTTTATTAAGATATCAAATAAATTAAAATGAATTTCCCTGGAATTTTACCAGTATTTTATTCCTCTCAAAATGAAATAAGGCAACTGGTATATGTAAAATCATCCAATTTTTTTATTTTTTTAGATAAACGTATTCAAATACCAGCAGAAATATTAATCCTTATTCTAAGAAATAAATATTTGAAATTTCATATTTTCATATTTTCATATTTTTATATTTTTACTTGATAAATTCTTTACTGAAAGATTTCAGAATATTTGAATTCCCCTCATGAAATAGAAATTTGGGATTTTCCTCTTATTTTCTTTTTGTTTGGTACTACATTACAGCAAAAATCTTGTAATTTTTTCAAGTAAATCTCTTTTTAATATTTTTTATCATAATTTTTGTAATTGAGATTTTTTTCTTGGAATATTGAAAAATGTTTTAATTCCCTTCAACAAATAGCCGTATGAAGAATCTTTCTGTTTTCTTGTGCTTTCTAAAAATTTATTCATACTCCACTTTAAATTTTCCATCTTGTGTAATGAAATTGAATTTTGATCATTTTTAATTTTTATTATGTATTGGATGGAGTTGTTTTTAAGAACCTGACCTGTGATTTGAATCCCTTGCAAATAACTGATACGATATGATTTATAAATTTCACATTAAATCAAGTGATGTTGTTTATTTAATCTTCCAAATCAATCCAACCCAGAAATACCTCACAGGGGGTCTGGGGGCCTTGTGTTAGACCACCAAGGCATTGATTGATGTTCAAAGCCCTCCATGAGCCAATCATTCCCTCAAAAGGTGTTTTCCCACTTCACTTCTTGATAGGATTGAGCTATATTTCTTGATAAATCAGAACCAGTAGGCTGAACAGGAAAATGAAATGACATGAGAAATTAGAAGACATAAGGAAACAGTGAAAAGTAGAAAGAAACAATGACAACGCATCCTACAGTTTAGACCATTTGAATAAGGCTGGAGTGGTGGCTCCTAGTGATGTGGAGTATTATTGGAGCTCAAGATAGATATTGGGAAAAGACAGGCTGGATAGAGATGAAGAGGAGAAGGGAAAGGCTGGACAGACTCAAGGATCAGTTTATATTTGTTGAAAAGATTTGGTAGGTTGAAGTCTTACCAGGCAGGGACATATGATTGAAAATATTCAGATAATGTGTTGATTGAGACTTGAAGTATTGGATATAGATATCAAGAGATGGAAGGAACGCATGAGGATGATGAAAGATGAGGAGTAAACAGAAGTAAAGAAAAGGGCAAAGCTGAGAAACTGAGAGAACAATAGGAAATAGATTGGGTTGAAACAGAAGACAGGTAGGTGAAGACAAGATGGAAGAAGGAACATCATTTAACCCCGCTAAGGTTTGAAAGTGACTCCGCCTGGAGAGAAGGGTTGAACATGACTCCACCCGGAGACAGGGGTACAGGAACTTAACACACCTTGTGACTGGTAAGAGGAGATCCTTAAGGGACTTTGAGATTGGAGAAGAATTTTTTCTAGAGAAGTTTGAGGGCGTTGACAGAAGTGGCTGTATTCAGGGGATCTGCTATTATCTTGTTGGTTGAGATAAGGAAAAGATAAAAGATGAAGAGAGAAAATTCTTCTTGTAGTCCCTTGGTCTTAATATTTATATGCCATGATTTGGAGTGAGACCCAAATTTCTTTAGTTTTTTTTCCAAGCCTTTATTGTCAATGTAGATTGCAGGTTTGGCCTTTGTTGAGGGGTCAATTTTTTCAATGTTGTGGGTGATCCACTTCAACTTGAGATAGCAATCAAGGAGTGCATTGAGCTTGGATTTGGTAGAAGAATACGTTATATTTCTTTGTCTTGAGGAATTCCAAATTATTGGGCTACCATAATGAAGAACTATGTACCCTGTTTGGGACCTGCAAAGAGTGGGTTCATCTCCCCCAGTGGTATCACTGTAGCCCGACACAATTTCCTGCAAGGGGTTGTACTTGAGTGTCAGTTTCAAATTTCTAGTGGTCTTGAGATACTTCCTTCCAGTGAGATAAATCATACTTAGCATTAAAAATAGCCAAAATTGAGACAGAAAATGAAATGTCAGGGTGTGTGTACTGAGAAAGATGATTTAAAGGTCTGATTGCAGATTGGTAGTTGATATTAAGTTGGGAGAACTCCGCATAAACTTTGTCAGAAGCCGGCTTGAGATGAAAATTTTGCATTAAAGGCAAGTTGATGTTCTTGCAATCAGTAAGTACCAACTCTTCTAATCCACAATCAATGTGATGTGGTTGGCTTAGAAGAATCTTTTGGCAATCAATATTCATCAAAATTCCAAGGATAGTATTTGGAGAGTGACAAGACAAATTTGAATTTTTTTTAAGAAGTTGACTGCAACAGTGTCCGACTTTGCTACAAGAATGAGATCATCAACATGGAAGTAAATGACCTCCCCTGACTTAAAGTTAAGATATAGACACAGGTCACTTGCTGATTTGTGGAAGCCTTGCAACCGGATCCAGGAAGTCAAAGTTTTTGTACCAGTTCTCAGGGGACTGGCAGAGACCATACAAAGATTTTTTGAATTTTAGATAGGGGGATTTTTGACTTGATCCCTCAGAAGTTCTGATTATCACCGTTTCACTCAGTGGGGTACGGAGAAAAGCTCCATTAACATCAAACTGAGTGAAGGACATCTTATTTTTCAGACCATAGAGGAGAGTAAGGCAAAGCAATCCAAGTTTCCCAGTTGGTTCCCAGATCTTGTCAAAGTCTATGCCTTGAATTTGATTGAACCCTTGTACACATAAACGCGCTTTGTACTTTGCAATTTCATTGTGGCAGTTTTCTTTCAACTTGAATACCCAGGTAGTGTTCAAGATATTATTTGTTTTGTTATAATATTCTTCCCAAACTTCTTGGGCTTTGATAGAGCTGAGTTCTTCTTCCAATGATATTTTACAATTAGGCCATTCAGGACATTTTCAAGCTGCTTTATAAGAGAGAGGTTCATAGTAGTGGTGAAGTCCATATCTTTGAGGTTTCTGGAATTCATGCCTAGGTCTTAGATTAATCCTTTGACTGATTGGTTCTGGCGCAGGAGTGGGAAGAGGGTCTGATTGTTGAGAATTGAAAGAGTGAACATCTTCTTGGTTGGAGTCTGATTTGAGATATTCAGAACTATGTTCCCTGATTTAAAATTGCTTGTCATTTTCCAAGTAGTCAGCTTCATTAGAGTCTAGGTTGGATTGGGAGAAGATATCTAGACCGGGAAATTTAAAGAAGGGGAATCCATTTATCTGATTTTTGAGAAATTTGACATGCTTGGTTTCAATGAGGGCTCCAAGTGAATTGAGGATCAGGTAAGAATGAAAGGTAGGATTAAATCCAACCAGAACTCCTTCAAGACCTTTTTCATCAAATTTACTTCCTTTCTGGATGCTGTTGGCCAGATATATTACAGACAAACCTACGGGGTTTAAATAATTAGTGGGGAGACTCTTACCAAACATGAGCTCCCAAGGAGATAATTGATGATAACCTTCTTGTGGAATTTGGTTGAGAATAAAACAAAAACTCCAAGTTAAAATGTGCCAGTAATTCTTAGCCAATTGGGATGATGAGAACGTGGCTCAAGCGGATTCTATGATGGTTCTATCAGCCCTTTCTGCTTGGCCATTATGTTGGGAATGGCAAGGCTCCAAATTGAGAAGTTTGATATTTTTCTCCTTGGCAAAGTCTTTGAGGGTAGAGTTGGTGAATTTGGTACCCTTATCAGAGAATATTTTGGATGGGTAGTAGTTTGATTGTTTATATTAAGTCCGGAGAATTTTAATAATTAATTGAGGAGTCTTGTCCTTAGATTTTAGAGGAAATGCCGCTAAGTAGCCAGGGTGGTTGTCAACCAAAGTGAGTGAATATTTTTGGCCCGCCATAAATTGGGCACTGATTGGGCCAACCAGATCAAGATGAATTTGATCTAAGGGTTAGCTGGCGGGTGTAGAGGAGCTAGTAACAGGAGATTTAGTAATCTTGCTTTTTATGCAGCTTTTTCATTGGAAACTGTGAAGCTCCTTGCTAGAGTAGACTTCCTTTATCAGAGGCTTGAGGTTAGAAATTGAGGCGTGTCCGTAAATCTTGTGGACATCAAGTAGAGAAAGAGAAGGAGTAGAAGATTGGTTTGAGAGGTTAACTTTTTGATTATGGCCAGCTGATCAAGGTTTTTTGATAACAAATAAATTGTCTCATATCAAGCCCTTCACTACAAGTTGGTTGCCATGAGTAATGGTTAATTTGTTGCAAACTTGAGAGAGAGCACAGCCTTTCTTGGCCAGGATAACAGGACTGATCAGGTTGATAACTATATTGGGGACGTATATGCAGTCTTCAAGGGTGACTACTGAGTCGTTGAATTCTAATTTGACCATTCCCGTCCTGTGTGTCTTAAAATAAGCTTATAGCCTGCCAGTCTTGATTTCTTCTTATTCATCCAGAAGTTTGATGGAAGAGAAAAACTTTAAATTTTTAAAAATATGAAAATTAGCTCCCCAGTCTAGGAGAAGATTGGGGTTGTTGTCCGCATTGATCCATAGAGTGAACAAAGCGTGATAATTGATTGTTGGGTTCTTTTTGGTTTTATTTTTCCATTTGTTCTGTTGTTCAATCAACCATTCTAATGAAATCTGAGGATGTAAATGGAAGCAAAAGGATTTGGAATTGGGAGAATTAGGATTGTGGTATCCCTGTTGACATTTCATCATAATCTTCTTTTCATGCTTATTGTTCCTAGTCTTAGTGACAACAAGTGAGACATCTGTTGAGGGTTTTCTGACATTGGATTGCGCCTTTCTATTGTTATTTTATTGAGTGAGATGGTTGAATACAAAGTTCATTGTCAGATGCTTCTCTACATGCATTATTTGTTGTTTGAGGTTTTCAAGGATTTGGGGAAATTTGAAGAGTAACAGGTACACTAGTATATCTTTAGGTAATTCAATTCCTACATCATTCATCCTTGTGATGGCCATTTGCATTTCAGTAATGAATCCCTCAATGGTGCTTTCATTGAAGGCTGAGTGGAGAAAATGACTCAAGACCCTTGCTCTGTTTGCTGTCTCTGATGAGGCAAATCTCTGGGTGATCTTGGCCCAAAAGAGTTTGGACAAGGTTAAATTGGAAGAATTGAAAGCATTGGCTTGAGTTGTGCTGTTGAGTTTGGATAGGATTATTGCTTAAATTTATCTGTCTGTTTTAGAGGATATTGGCCCGGAGTTTCAAGTCATGGCGTCCTTAATATCCTTGAGGTCAAATAACAAAAGCATCTTATTGCGCCATATAGAATAGTTTTCTTCATTCAAGGGAGGTATGGAATTGACGGATGCTTTAAGAGCCACCTGGTGAAAATATTTGGTGGCTCCTGCTGGTTCATTCATGATTTGTTTGGTTAGTTTTGGTTTGTAGGACTTGGGATTTTAACCTTGATAAGATTGAGCTATATTTCTAGAGAACTCAGAAACATTATGCTGAACAGGAAAATGAAATTGCATAGAAATTAGAAGACATAAGGGAGCAGTGCAACATAGAAAGAAAAAAGGACAGAGAATCCTACAGTTTAGACCATTTGAATAAGTCTGGAGTGGAAGCTCCAAGTGATTTGGAGGATTATTTGAGCTTGAGATAGATATTTGGAAAAGAAAGGCAGGATAGAGATCAAGAGAAGAAGCAAAAGGATGGATAGAATCAAGGATCAGGTTATATTTGTTGATAAGATTTGGTAGGTCAAAGTCTTACCAGGCAGGGACATATGATTGAAGAGATTCAGATAATGTGTTGATTGAGACTTGATGTATTGGGTAGAGATATCAAGAGATGGAAGGCATCCATGAGGATGATGAAAGATGAGGAGTAGAGAGAAGTAAAGAAAAGGGCGGAGCTGAGAAACTGAGATTAAAATAGGAAAGAGATTGGTTAGAAACAGAAGACAGGTAGGTGAAGAAAAGAGGAAAGAAGGAACATTTGGGTCCCCTGCTAAGGGTTGAAAGTGACTCTGCCCAGAGAGACAGGTTGAAAGTGACTCCGCGCAGAGAGAGGGGTACAGGAACTTAACACTACTATTTTGAACCTTATAATTTGAGTTTCCCCACCCCATTAATCCCCTTGAACCTCAAAATGCATGCACATGTTAGAATTATGACCAGCAATTAGCTTAGGAAAATGAGCAGTATTTTAAGCAAAAGAAATGCTGGACACCAGGTGTCAATATTGGCTAATGGGGCTCTCACAATGGGGCAATATCTTGGATGAATTTGATTGGAATGATGAATGAATGGATGGAAAACAGCAGGGAGAAGGGCTCCTTAAGTACAAAAGATTGGCCTCTTGTGAGCCCATGATAAAACAAGCCAAAAGGCAAATTTTCCGCCCCAAAAGAGCTCTACAGGCTCTACTGGCCTTGTTACTTGGTTTGGACTACATCAGCCCACATGGCATCAGTCTGTGTACCCTTACAACCAGCCTATTCCAGTTATTTCTGGTGTTTCTACCTCAATGGGGCTGAACCAGCCCCCTGAACTGTTCAATCCCCTTGGCTGGTTGTCCGTTACAACCAGGCATGATGACCTCATTGCCTTGTTTACGGGCTGGTTGCCTCATGCAGCCAGCCCCTGGCCCCTCAAATGGGCCAGGTGGGACCCAGGGCACACCTGGGTCCAGTCTCAGACTCACATGGGGGGGGGGTGTGACCAGCGGACATGCTGTCCCCCCCCTCTTTCTCTCAAATCCCTGGTGGGGGCGGTCAAATCTGTGAGATATAGATGACTGAAAAAGCCAGAACCAGGCTGATATTTCATTCAAGGAAGAAAAAGATCAGAGACAGATAAAACAATAGAATGAAAGAAACAAAAATGACCAACAGAAGACTTCTGCAGATGATGTAGCAGAAGCAACAGGCACAGACTGGTTAAGATGAGGAGACAAGGATGGAGACTACAAGAATCAAAGGAACGGTTAGATATGCGTTGAGGAGATTCATGTGAGTTGCAATTCTATTTACTAGTAATGGCCTGAAGCACGGATGGTCCAGCAATGACAATTGGAAAAGATTGGAAGAGCGCCTTGAACAAGCTGTTCGAAACATATCAGTTAAGTCATAAACAATAAGTTGAATGAATATCTCACTCTTGTTGAGCCGGCTGCTGATGCCGGAATTCTTGAGGTAGTCTTGGCTGGGACCTTAGAAGAGGGCTTGAGGATGTTCTGGTTGGTTGTTGGTTGATAATAGCTTTGTTGATTGTTGTCTGTTGTTGATGGATGAATCCAGAGACAAGAGTTGCGCGCACTCCATGAATGGAGAGTGGGCGCTCTGAGCAACCAGCCGCAGCATACAACCAGCAGACAGAACAGAATAACCAACCAACGAGAAGAAGTTAGACATAGAAAAATAGACAAAACAAGAAAGAACATTGGACACACGTGAGAAAGTCAAAAAGGGAAACAGAGGAGCCATAGGCTGAATTGACACAGTAAGTACATTAACTAAGGAACAAAAGAAAAGATTGGGAATCAGATTCAACACTCCCCCTCGACGTAGAGGTTAGTGAAAGGAAGAGAAGAAATAATTCACAAGTCTTAGGTTGGAGCTTATGTTGGCTGGTTTTGTTAAGGCATCAGCCGTCATGGAATGGGAAGGGATGAGCATCACGTCAATCAAGTCATTTTTGTAGTCTTCTCGTAGACTCTTCATTTTGATGTCAATGTGCTTGGCCTTGGATTTTATTCCAAATTTCTTGACTTTATTGTCCAGGCCTTTGTTGTAAATCAGATGCAACGGACACTTGAAATTGTCGCGATAGATTTTGGTGATCAGCTGATGTAGCCATCTCCCTTCCAGATGACAGCTGGATAGAGCCACACATTCGGATTTGGTTGAAGAGTGTGTGATACAACGTTGTTGACGACTTGTCCAATACAGTGAACTCCCCTTGAAGGAAAAGGCCATGCCACTCTGGGAGATTCTGCTGTGGGGGTTGTCTCCCCAGGTTGCGTCGCTATAACATATGAGACGGTTTGAAATAGATTGAGGACCCAGAGTGAGACTCATGTCTTTTGTTGCTGATAGTTAACGCCAGACGTGTATGACTTCCATCCAGTGGGTGTAGACGGGTTTTTCAGAGAAGCGTGCTAGACTTGACACAGCATAGCTGATGTCGGGTCTGGCCAGCCCAGCGATGAAGTTGAGACGTCCAATTGGAGATCAATAGTTTACTCCGAGAGATAAGAACTTTTTATGATCTTCCTCGGTTGCAGGGGATAGGTGGAGTCCAGTCGTTCTGGGGGTGGACACAGGCTTGCATTCAGTTAGTTTCAATTCAGACAGGCCTTTTTTGATGTGGAGAGGCAAGCTGAGGTGCAGAAGATCATTCTCTTGAGTGACTTTCATGCCTAATAACATATTTGGAGGATGAGCCAATGAGTTTTTGAACCTTTCTAGAAATTTTTCTTTAAACTGGGATGTGTTCCCTGCCACAATGAGGTCATCTACATGGAAGAAGAGAGCGGACAAGTTGTGGTTGTGGAGAAACAGACAGGGGTAACATGAAGACTTAGAGAATCCTTGTTCTTCAATCCAGGATGTTAGAGTTTTTTACCAGTTTCGTGGTGCTTGCTTGAGTCCGTATAAAGATTTTTTTAATTTGAGAAACTTCCCTTTTCTTCCTAATCCGGGAGGATTGAAGATGTAAACGTCTTTGTCTAAGTCAGCATGGAGAAAGGCCCCTTTTACATCCAGTTGAAGGAGTTTGTGTTTTTTATCCATGGCGAAAGTCAGTAGGGCTTGTAGGGACGCTATTCTTCCAGTCAGAGCATAAGTTTCAAAGTAGTCAAGACCATATTTTTGGTTAAATCCCTGAACGCACAGGCGGGTCTTGTAAGTAGGGGGCTTGCCATGAGCGTTCTCTTTAACCTTAAACACTGGCACAGTTTTGAGAGGGTTAGAGACTTGATCCTTGTCCACTTCTTCCCACACTCCTTGATCCTCGATCAATTGGAGCTCCTTCATTGTCGGAGTCTTCCAGGTGGGGATAGTGAGAGCTTCTTTGATTGAGTTTGGAAGTTTTTCAACGTGATAGCCATATCGATTGGGTTTCTTAAGAGTTCCTCAATTTCTCAGTGAAGGTCTCAGACTGGTTGATACCGCTTCTTCAAATGTAGCATTGTCATCGGTTGAGTCAGAGTTTTCTTCTTCTTTGACTGAGTCGTAGGAAATTGGACTTGGAGAATCTCTTTCTGATGGAATTTTGACAGGTTTATTGGTCCTTAAGTTTTTTGGGTTATTGTTCATGTTTGGGGCAATATCCGCGGCATTGTCTTTTAAGTTCAATTTAGAGTGGGAAGATTTGGGGAATTTGACGTGTTTAGTGTCTATGATCTTCCCTGAGCTGGAGAGAATTTTGTAGGATAGCAGGGTTTTGTTGAAACCAAGGAGAGCCCCAATATCACCTTTTTCATCCAATTTGGATTTGATTTGGAGATCACTCAGCCGATAGGTTAATTGGGAACCTATTGGCTTGAGATAGTTGACTGGGAGTTCCTTTCCATGCATAAGAAACCAAGGAGACTTACCTCCCTTCTCTTTGGGGATCTGGTTGAGTAGGACACAGAAACCCTTGATGACTTGGTGCCAGTAGGACTTGGGGATTTGTGTTTTGGAGAAAATAAATCTTGTCAACTCCATGACCGTACAATTTGCTCTTTCCACACGACCGTTGTGCTGGGAGTGATAGGGTTCGGAAATGATCTGATTGATGTGTTTCTCTCTGTAAAAAGTTGCCAGTTTGTTATTGACAAATTCGCCACCTCCATCAGAACAGACTTCAGAAGGGTATTGTTGCTTTTTCCTGTGTTTGTTTTCCAAAATGAAAAGTAGAGTGCTTGCAATTTCATCTTTTGATTGCAGTGGAAAGCAGGAGGTGTAACCAGAGAAAGAATCCACGAGATTGAGCAAAAATCTATATCCTCCCTTGGCTGTGGGATTGAAAGGACCCATGAGATCAACGTGGATTTGGTCGAGAACCTTATTGGCTGGTTTTTGAACCTGAGAGAATGACGACTTGGTTATCTTTCTCTTGTCGCAGTCGAGGAACTCAAAAGTGCGCTTATCTTCAGCAGAGATGGACTTTTTGAGGAATTTCTCCATTTTTCCGAGGCTGGAATGACCTAGCGTTTTGTGCAGTTCAGGCAGATTGTTGCTGGAGTACAGACCCAGGTTGTTTTTCCTGGCCATGTCTATCACAAAGAGCTTGTTGAGTATTCTCCCTGTGAGTATTGTCTTGCCATGAATAGTGAGAGAGAACAAGCAGGGTGAACTAGAAGAGTTGACTCTTAAGCTCGCGCCTTTCTCTGCTAGAGCTCCAAGCAAGATTAAATTGACTGTTGCATCCGGTACCCATGCCGAGTTGCTGAGAAGGATGTTTGAGTTAAGGGAGGGTATGAGTGCGCTACCTATTCCTTTAATTTCGATTTCGGCATTTTTCTTCCCGGTTTGAATGCTGCCGCTTTCCGTGAGAGATGGAGATTGACTGAAATAGCGACCTATCAACTATCATGTGGATTGAGAACCCTGAATCAAGAATGAATTGGTTTGGAGGGGTTTTGTTTGGATTGGTCAAGTTCATTCCACAGAAGAACGAATAATAGTGCGCCTCTTCTTCTGTCTTTTTCTTCCCCTTTTTACCTTGGAGGTGTGCGGGCTTCAGTTCAGGAAACTCCGCCCAGCAGGAGTTAGCCGGATGGGTGGTGACGGCGGGGTTATGTTTCCCGTTTTTGCACCTAGGCCCGTTGTAAAGTTCCATGTTGACCGGTTTGTTTTGAGATTCCTGAGCAGTAATTTCATTTTTGTGCTGCGTCAGATGATCCAAGACGATTTCAATTTTCATGTCGGCCGTTGAGTGCATGATCTGAGTTTTCGTGTTCTGCATCAATGCCGGAAACTTGAAAAATACCAAGTATTCCATGATGTCCGTTGGCAGCTCTATTCCGACCTCGGTTAATTTCTTTAGATAGGTCTTGACTGTAGTGACAAAATTTTTGATGTTGGAAGACATTTGGAGGTGGAGAAACCCATTAAATACCCTGGCTCTGTTTGCCGATTGGGATGACGCAAAATGTGATTGCGTTGCCAGCCAGATGAGTTTGGTGTTGTCTTCATTGTGGTTGTTGACAATGTTGTTGTATGTGTTAGTATCCAGTTTGGCAATTAGGTACGCGACCATTTCTTGGTTTGTTTCCTCGTCTAGTTCCGCTGATTCATCTGAAGAGTTCATTAGCTTGAAAATTACACGTAGTTTGAATAGGTTTTCCATTTTCTTCCGCGACATGCTTTAATTATCCTCATTTAGGAGTGGAGTTGATTCAATGAGGACTTTCATGGTTTGAGCTTTGAAGTTGGTGGAATCTCCCCCTGGTCCTGGCGTCGAAGAAGCCATTTCCGCTTTTAACCGTGTGAGATATAGATGACTGAAAAAGCCAGAACCAGGCTGATATTTCATGCAAGGAAGAAAAAGATCAGAGACGGATAAAACAATAGAATGAAAGAAACAAAAATGACCAACAGAAGACTTCTGCAGATGATGTAGCAGAAGCAACAGGCGCAGACTGGTTAAGATGAGGAGACAAGGATGGAGACTACAAGAATCAAAGGAACGGTTAGATATGCGTTGAGGAGATTCATGTGAGTCGCAATTCTATTTACTAGTAATGGCCTGAAGCACGGATGGTCCAGCGATGACAATTGGAAAAGATTGGAAGAGCGCCTTGAACAAGCTGTTGGAAACATATCAGTTAAGTCATAACTGATAAGTCAAATGAATATCTCACTCTTGTTGAGCTGGCTGCTGATGCCGGAATTCTTGAGGTAGTCTTGGCTGGGACCTTAGAAGAGGGCTTGAGGATGTTCTGGTTGGTTGTTGGTTGATAATAGCTTTGTTGATGGTTGTCTGTTGTTGATGGATGAATCCAGAGACAAGAGTTGCACGCACTCCAAGAATGGAGAGTGGGCGCTCTGAGCAACCAGCCGCAGCATACAACCAGCAGACAGAACAGAATAACCAACCAACGAGAAGAAGTTAGACATAGAAAAATAGACAAAACAAGAAAGAACATTGGACACACAGGAGACAGTCAAAAAGGGAAACAGAGGAGCCATAGGCTGAATTGACACAGTAAGTACATTAACTAAGGAACAAAAGAAAAGATTGGGAATCAGATTCAACAAAATCCCCTCACCAGGGGCCCTGGGGGTCAATACCCCCAGGGCGTTGTCAAGTAAGTCGGCCTGGGAGGTGATCAGGTCCCCCCAGGCCCATTGCTCCTCCCCCTTGGTAAAGGGGGGGGGGAGAGCGCCCCTCTTGGTCGCTTCACAAGTTTGATGGTGGAGGGGTGATGAGTTCCCCCCACCTGCCGGTTGCTACACCTGTGGCTGGCACCGCCACCTCCTTGGGCAAGGGGGTGGTCAGGTCCCCCCTGCCCTGACCAACCGCACTGTCGTGGTTGGTTGCTGGCTGGTTCAACCCAGCCAGCTTGCCCCCATCCCCCTTGCAACGGCAAGCAAGGAGAGGGGGAGCGAGCCGGGGCCGCAAGCCCTGGCTCCGTGGCGCTGGTCGCCGGGCGCGACCAGCTGGGCCCGCGTGGCATCCCACCGCGCGGGATCCCTCGGCCGCGCGACAGCCCCGCGTGGGCCGCACCAAGGAACACAGGCGGCCCCAAACAGGCCGCAATGCGGGCAGCGGCCCCAAGCGGGCCGCAACACGGGCAGTGGCCCCAAGCGGGCCGCGACATGGGCGGCGGCCCCAATAGGCCACCCAAAGCCCAAATCGTGAGAATTACATACTTTGGTGGGCCAGCCCATCTGGCCAAGTATGTCCATAATAAAGCTTGAGCCCTTTTATTTCCAAATAAGCCCATCTGGCTTTGGTGGCCCATCCACCCTGGCGGGCCCGTGAGGGCCCGTGTCCCAAAAGACCATAAAAACGTGTTTTGGCGCCCAAATGCCCAAAACCAATAACACCCACATAGGCCCACGTGGCCCACGTGATGTCCAATGGGCCGTGAAGGCCCCTTTTTGCATCCCATTTGGATTACACACTCCTATGCACATTGCCTGAGTGCATCCGCATTTTAACAGCACATGCTCTCAATAGGGATTTTCCCCACTTGAGACACCTCTTTAAACCCTGAAAGGGTGTACCAAACCTTTAATTTCTATATTCATGCCTGCTTTTATACTTCAAAAAATTTTCAAGGTTTACAAATCCTCCTGGATGAGGAAAAGATACCAGGAGGCTTCAATTTAGGTAAAAAATACCATATTCCTATATTTATTCAAAGAAGGGCATAGATTTAGCAAAATAAACACTGTTATAATGCATTATTTGAAAAAGGGTGTGGATTTAGTGAATTAGAAAGTGTTATTTTTGACTGGGCCCTCAAATCAAAAACCTCCAATTAAAATGAAATTCATCCTGTATCTTCCTTATTTGATTTGGAAAAATCAGGAATTTTTAAAAAAAAATCCAAAGACTGAAAACAGAAAATTTTGTTTCAATCCATAGTAAAAAAGAGAAAGGATGATTCAGAAAATCAAAATATTCACAAGTTATGGATTCCCAGTGGTTGCATCTGCATTTAATGCATTTCAGTTGTATACTTGGAAACAATGGTTGAGCTCTTTTATGGAAGTTATTCTGCTTTATGCTTCTGAGAAAAATGTTTTATTTGATTTAAACATGGGGGAAACATTTCACAGGATCATGATTACTATAAATTAAGTTTCAATTGCTTTTAAATTTTCTCATTAATATAGCTTTAATATAAATTAAATTTGAAAGTTTTCTTATTGAAATAAAACCCATTTCAAAAAATTAAAATAAAAAAAATTGAATAAAGTGGGATATGATTGGACCAGTCAGGGATTCTATGGATTGGTTTTTAAAAAATTTTAATTATACACAGGGGTGAGAACAATTTCATTTTTATTGGGTATAAATTAATGATCTGGGATTATTCAATAGCCAGCCAGATTTAAAAATATGAAAGGGGGAATGATCTGGAAAATCTTTGGGAAAAGTTTGATGACAAGAGCCTTCATATTGCTGATCCAGTAGCAAAGCTTCCTGGTGGTAAAACTAGTTTCCTTGTGGAAACATCTGGTCATGGTTTTCAAATCTAATTATTTTTTATCCCCTCATGGAAAACTAAATGGAAAGGTATTTCATAATGATGCCATAATATATCCTTGCATCTTCTGTGCACACAAATCAGTTATTTTTTTGATAAATGATATTTCAACCCTGTCCAAAAAAAGATAAAAAGTTTGTATTGTGGCATTCATCCACATTATTCTGGCCCAAAAATTAGCCATTAAAGTATGTTAATCAATGGTTGTTTCATCTATCCCATTTAAATACTCTAATATTTTTCATGCAGATTTCCTTCCAAAATAAATCTTTATCCACTTCTCCTGCTTAATTTTCTCCCATTCTTGAACCTTCTTTCTAAAAAAAAATGAATTTGGGGCTTGCTTCTACCCGTTTTAAAACACAAACTCTCACAAGAAGTGTGCCCTTCATCTCACCTAGGACCAAAGAATTAATGTAATTTTCCCTTCACATTCACAGCCTTTACAAAAATGTTCAGAATTTCTTTGTTCTGATAACCACACAAGAATAAAATAAAAATTTCTCTGATTAATTTTTATAATCTAGAACCAAAAATCTTGAAAAAAATTCCCTGGATTTTGAACTATATGGTTTGTAACTTTTGGTGAAAATATCCCAATAATTGACCAGATTTAATTCATATCTATTTTTTTGTAAATTCAATTATGTTATATTCTTTTCTCTATTAAAATGTGTATTAATTTAATCAGATATTGATTCATTCAATTTTTTCTATGAACAATTTGGCAAAAATAAGAGGAATCCAATAAGACATTAGAGTATACCATTTTTATGCCCTAAACTTGCTGAAATTTTATGTTATAAGGTTACTTGTAATATTTTCAATATTGCTTTTTAGAAAAAAAGCTTGCATTGAATTAAAAAATTGGAAAATATTTTTCTCATTAAAAAGCCCACAATTCCACCGTTGTTTGAGAAAGCTCAATTTAATTGTCATATGTGCTGGTGGAACTGGAGTTTAATTTGGTGCTTTCTAGCATAATAGAGCTCTTTTCATTTGTGGTTTTTTTCTTGATTACTTATCAAAAAATATTTGTTTCTATTATTTGAATTAGAATCTCAGGGAACCCCAAATATCCTAAAATTGATGCAAAAAGACCCATTAAAACCAATTGTGGAGGAACTTTAACACAAAATTTAGTACATTATTGTGGTAAAATGGAAAATTTATTGCTGATTTTTGAAGGGTGATGATAAATTCATGGCCCAAATGAGTATTGTACATGACTCATTTGGGCAGTGTGGAATGCTAAAAAACTTGATTGTAGCCATGTAGCCTCCACACGACTTGAGTATAGTCGTTCAGCCCCAACACAATGGCCCCGGTTGTGTGGCACAACACCCAACTACATTCAAGTCATGTGGAGCTGTACACAACTCAAATTTATTTTTCTTCCATGCAACAAAACTACACTACAAGTATGATGGCCAAAAAAAAACTAAAATGAAATAAATATAAATACAAAAAAAAAAAAAAAAACAGAAATCAACCAAAAGATCACAAAATGTTGATTTTTTGTTTAAAAAAGGGGTATTGATAAATTCACAACCTAAAGGAGCCATTGACACAACTAATTTGGGCAGTGTGCCAGGCTATACAGCTTGATTGTAGTTGTAAAGCCGCTGTAAAACTAGAGTGTAGTTGTGCCACTCCCACACATCAGCCCGGGCCGTGCGGCACAACACCCAAATACATTTGAGTTATGTGGGCTTGTACACGGCTGGGAGGTAGTCGTGTTCCGTGCCACATGGCTTCAAGTGTTGTGGGCCAAAAAAAAATAAATTAAAAAATTAAAAAAAAAATAAAAAAAAATAAAAAAAATAAACAAATAAAAAGCTAAAACAGACTAAATAAAAATACAAAAAAAACAGAAACAAGCAAAAAGATCCAAAAATTGTAATTTTTTGGTTAGAAAAAAACAAAAAAACAAAAAAAAATAAAATAAAAATAAGTAAAAAAAAAATAAAATAAAAAAAAAACTGAAGACAACCAAAACACCAAAAATTAAATAAACAATGAAAGAGTCTATGGAGCAGCCCTAAAGTATAAGTCCCAAAAAATACAAATTCAACTTGACTAGCATTTAAGTAAAAGTGCCAAAAAATACAAGTTCAACCTGACAAGCCCTAAAGTAAAAACACCAAAAAAAAAAGAAAAGTAAATTGAAAATCCCTAAAGTAAAAATACCAAAAAAAAAGACAAGTAACTTGAAAAGCCCTAAAGTAAAAGCACAAAAAAAACAAGTGCAAATTGTGTTGAGCTGTTCTCATTACAAGAAGTAAAAATACTCCTTATGATGGGATCAAACCAACAAAATTTGAACTGACTTATCAATTAAATATCATTTGAAAAACTCATCATAATGATTTTAACTCAAAACACTCAACTTAATGATGCTCAAAATGTGATAACCCTTTAAATTAATAGAATTACAAGTTAGCTTCATCAGAATTGAAAATTCACATGGAAACCCAATGATGAAATGATCTCTATAATTGAAGTCTATAATCTGGAAACCAAATGCAGTTGATCTTTGAGATGATCAAAACAACCAGAAGTCTTCTTTGAAATGAAAGCAGAAAGTTTTGCTACAATGGGCAGGATTGGAATAATTTCTCCCCCAATTAATAGTAGAACCAAGTGGTTATTTTTGACAAAGGAAATATCAATGGGCTCTGAGTGATCTATGAAGCCTTTTTTCATTGGATTATAAGATCAACATTAGTCCAATGAAATGAAACATATATTTATGGCATATGTTTCTGCTATTATTTGACCAATATCCAACATAGCCAGCCATTTTCAAGAGGGAATCTTTGCATCAATGTCTTAAAAATCAAGTCTTTTTTGATATTTTCCACCTCTTCTGAATCACCAAGAACCTTAATGTAGCATGCTTTATGTTTCTCAAATGATTCAATGCTTTCCTTTAACACTGTAAACCAACCATGTTCATCATACCCAAGGGATTTATAAATTACTCTGGATCCGCAATTTCCATCAAAAATTGGATCCCAAACCTCAACCAAGATCTTTTCAATTTCTCAGGTATTTGATTGAGGTATTTCACTTTGGGTTTCTATGATCAAAACCCAATCATCAAAAGTTCCAATAAAATTAATTAATCACATCAATAATCACCAAAGATGAGCTTCTTGTTGATTCTTCATGCACGTCTTCTTCCTCTGAAGAGGATTCCAAATACAAATGAAGTGAAGCTAATTCACTTTCAGTCCCTTCCACTAAACCAAGGAATTGAGATTATGATCCTACAGACTTTGACTAACAATTAACACCATATCATCATGAGTTCATTAAACCTAAAAAATGAAAATTTCAAAAAAGAAAAGAATTAAAATCTTCTGCCTTTTCTTATTTGGTGCCCCTCTAATTCTCTCTTCTTGCTTAATTTGCTTGTCAGCATGTTCAAATCAAGAAGGATCTCTCCGGTTATCTGCCAATTATGGACTTGCTCTGCTTGATCTCAAGGCTTTATGTTCAAGTCTTGGCTTTGATAGATAATTTTGAGTCTCCATCATCAAGTGCTTCAAAAGCCCAAAATGATCTTCTTCAGGTTATCCCAAGATAATTGAATTGAGCTTCTCATGTAACTGAGAATTTCTGAGCATTTCATCAACATCAACCTTTCAAGAATCAAAAGGATCAAATATTAGTAAAGTAGGAATCATCATCCAAAAAGCATTAATTGCAAAGTGATTGAAAAATCCAACAATTCAACTTAAACCAACTTAAATAACTAGAAATTCAAGGTTCAGAATACAACCTCCACTGAGGATGAACCCAGAACAAGAGATCCTTGGAACGCTAGTAGATCACCTATTTTGTGGGAACAGGGCAAACCCATAGTCTTGCAGTATGACTTGGTGCACACATCACCATCATGGTTCTGCTTTAATTTCTCAAATTATTTCACACCAAGTTTCATTGCCTTTAAAGATAACTTGTATCCCAATGGTCACATTTCAGTAGGAAGAACTATTACTATTTTAATTTGAGAGTTCTGTGTTGCAGCCTGAACCAATTCAATTTGATTGGAAACTTTTTCACCTAGTTTTTTCCAACAATCAAACATGTTTCCCAAAGCATTTTCAAGGAATTGTTTGAGAGTATCATGGGAGCCTTCAACCCAAAACCTTTTTTTATTTCCAAATTCAGGGTTTGCACAAGTCCAAGCCATTACAAATGTCTCTTTGATATGGAAGATGTTATGATCCATATACCCAAGTATAATATAATTATCTACCAAGAAACAATCTATACAAGCCATAATGTGAGAAACCCAAAAATAGGAAGAGTAACAGGACAGGAAGTGATTTGGAAGTTACTGTAATTTCTGCATCATTGAACTCTGGCTCCTTGTTAGTTTTTGAGGGGCCATATTTAGCCAACAGAGACATAAATTTTTCCACCCTTCAATGACATTATCAAAGCCCACTTTACAGTTTGCTTGTATTGTTTTAGACAAGTGCAGTTGAAAATAATTTCTTTTGGACTCAGGGAGACTTTTTTCTATAGCACAAATCAAAGATTTTTCACGGTCAGTCACAAAGACTTTGGGAAGTCTCTCAGGATCATAAGCCATCTACTTTAGTAAATTTACAGAACAATTGAAGAACTCAAATGTTTATATTGTTATAAAACAAGAGATTTTGTGAAAGTTCTTTTGTTGGCTGTAATTCCTACAACATGCAATAGGGGGATGTTGTACTTATTTGTTTTATTAGTAAAATCCAACAAAGCAATATGATGGAATTTTTTGCAAAGCTCTAATGACTTGGGGTGAGACAGAAATATGGCCTCAAAGTCACCCTCTCCACTGAATTTTGTTCAATGAAACCAACCTGAATCACCAATTTCTTCAAGAGGATCTCCATAACACTTTTTCCCTTGAGTTCTGCTAGCCTTAACTTTTGCTTAGTGTTATAGATTGTTTGGCCATCAAAATATTTGCCACCATCAACCTTGCTATATTCTCTTTTGAGTTGAATTTTATTGAGCCCATCATTCATGAATTATTTTAAATTCACTAAGGACAACCCAGAGATTCTCCTCAGGTGAGGATGCACTGAGAGGTGTCAAGATGGTTGATGGTTATTTTGATCATTTCTGTAGGAGATTTCCCGCAAGGGGTCTGCCTTTGTGCAACTCGGAAGGATGAAAAAATTCCACCCAACCTTCCTTGTGTGAGTTTGACTTGACTTTTTGGGGAGCACTTTCACAGAGTAGGAACCATGTCTATCACAGGCTAGATCCACATATTTATCATTCTTTGAGTTGAAAAATTTTAAAGCGTAAACATGCTTCATTGCCCATGTTTGGAAATAGTTTTTTGCCTCTTCCCTAGTACAAAAAGCTCTCAAAGGAGGTGGGGTAAGTGGATCTGTCATAGTTAAGAAGTCATAGTTACATAGTCATAGTTCAAGCCAGGGACAAATTGGGGTCTCTGGCTGACCAGTGACATGAAGCCACTATATGTCGCCAATGCTTTCTCAAATAAGTATCAAAATTTTCACCATTAAAAATAAAATGATTTATTCTGTGATTCACCATAAAATATACTAGGTTTATTGTGGATTTCACGTTGATCAATAATGAAAGTCAACTGGTTTTAACCTTGGTTGAAAATCAAAGTCAGTCTGGTTTCACTTTTGTGGAAAATGAAATTCAAACTGATTTACCACAAGGGAAAAAAAATGGAATCACTGGCTGACAAGTGAATTAATGTGAAACAATCCTTACAGAAAGGTGCATATCAGTTGCTACCTTTCTGCACTGATTGGTGAGGCTCACCCTTTGGTTCATCCCTCTGGCCAGAAAGTCTGCTCGCCTAGTAGGTTATTACTTTGAGTGATAGTTGTTGAAATTAACCAGCAAGACTAAAAACATGAAGAGCCTCAATGAGAATTGTACAACCACAACACCAGTCAGTCACAAACAAAGAACAAGAGTACCAAAACCTCAATGAGGTTTTCCAGGTTGAGTTGGCTATCGCATCAAGATGGAGCAAGGGGAAAACGTGTTGGAGCTGCGCAGTGAAGTGTAGGTCACAGATTGGTTGAAGTTCAAATGATTGTAAGTGCAGATTGAGCTTACCAGTTAGTGAGGTATGGTCTTGACAGTTGATTGATGAGTCTGTTGATTATATTGAGTTGGGATTGATTTTGAAGGTGTTGTTTTTAAGAGATTGAGAACAAGGAGACTGAAAGAACAAAGAGACTGAAAGAGACTGAGAAAATGAAAATTAAGAAGAAATTGAGAAAGGTTGGAAAAGATGGGAAGAATGACAAAGATTGCTCCACTGCCTGCTCCAACCCGTACAACCAGCAACTAACAGAAAGTCTCCAAATTGGCATCATTTCCATGTTATACCTTTGGAGCATTTGCAGCCTTGAGCGTACTTGCAGGAGTCTCTGGGTCTCTGATTGAGTGGGACCTGTCACTCAGCCATCATGTTTCATCATGGTCACTACTCTCGACACACCCCTTAACTGGAGATCAAACCGTAAAGATTATGTCAGAGAGCTTCTGCAATTGATCTAGACTGACCGCCTAAGTTAAGGGATCAGCCAACATCTTACCGGTTTCAATCAGATGGATGGTCAGAGAGCCTTCTTTGATTTCTTCTTGAAGTCCCTTTGTCTTGAGGTCCATGTGTTGGGTTTTGGCATTTTATCCAAATTTATTTAGTTCATTGTCTAGAACTTTGTTGTAAATGAAATGTTTTGACAATGAGAGTTTTGTTTGGAAGATTTCTCCCAGTAAGTGGCGGAGCCATTTGCCTTCAAGATATGAGTCGAGTAGGGGATTCGGTTTGGCTTCAGTGGAGTAATAAGTGATGTTCCTCTGTTTGTAACTATTCCAGGAGAGAGGTGAACCAAACGACAGACAGAGATAGGCTAACTGTGACTTGCAACTGGTTGGATCTTCACCCCAGGACGCATCACTATAGCATTCAACTGGACCCTTCAATTCATCATAGACAAGAGTGATTTTCTTCTCTTTGGTGTGATTGAGGTATTTCCACGCTTGTCTGAGTTCCTTAAAATGAGTCAGATCTGGTTTATTTTGGAAAAAAGCTAAACTGGAGACCAAGTAACTGAGATCTGGACAAGTTCTACCTGCAATGTAGTTGAGAAGTCCTATAGCGGACTTGTAGTTTATGCTGAGTTCTTTGAACTTTTCAAAGTCTTCATCCAATGCTTTGGTGAGTTGGAGATGAGGTGTCAGCGGCCTAGAGGATGGCCTTGATTCAAGCAGTTTGAGTTCTTCTAAGCCATGATTGATATGCTTGGGTTGGCTTAACCAGATGCTGTTTGCCATTATTTTGAATTTAATACCTAGGATGGTATTGGGTTTGTGAGCTTGAGAGTTTTTGAATTGGGCATTGAATTTGTTGTTGAAGTCGTTACAGTTGCCCACAAGAATCAGGTTGTCAACATGAAAGGATAGAAAAGACTTGCTTTCATCAATTTTGTACAGGCAGGGGTCACTGCCCAACTCCTTGAAACCAACCAACTTGATCCATTCTGTGAGGGTCTTGTACCAATTTTTTGGAGATTGTTTGAGACCATACAAACTTTTCTTGAGTCTTGAGTACTGACACTTACGTTGACATCCTTGCCGTGTTTTGATGATTAATTATTCAACTAGTGGCGCGTGTAGAAAGGCAGCCTTGACATTGTACTGTTGGATCTTGAGTTTGTTTTTCAAGGCACATAGAAAAATGGCCCTTAACAAGGCAATCTTTCCGGTTGGAGCAAATTTTTTGTCAAAGTCTAGGCCATGGACTTGGTTGAAACCCTTGAAAAAAATTCAAGTCTTGTGAATGATCACCTCATTGTGAGAATTGTCTTTGATATTGAATATCCATGTTGTGTGCAACGGGTTCAGAGGAGTATCCCCTTCATAGTCTTCCCAGACTTCAAGTAGCTCACATGGATCAATTTCTTTCTTGATTTCCCCCCCACTTGAAGCTGTCAGCACACCTACTTGCTTGATCAAAGGTTTTGGGCTTGTAGTACTGGTGAAACCCGTATCATTTAGGGGGTTTGATTGTAGATTGGTCACAAAGAGCTTTTCTGGGTGGTTCTTTGGCTATTGCAAGGGTTGGCACTCTTTATTTGGCGTTCATTGTAATGGGTTGGGCCGGATCCAAAGACAACTCACTTCCTGAGCTTGAATCCGTTTCAGGACTTGATGGTTCTTCATCTG
This sequence comes from Puccinia polysora, assembly GCA_025617555.3. Classification (NCBI taxonomy): domain Eukaryota; kingdom Fungi; phylum Basidiomycota; class Pucciniomycetes; order Pucciniales; family Pucciniaceae; genus Puccinia; species Puccinia polysora. The sequence goes on from CM062617.1 coordinate 38,218,944, forward strand.
ATGAGGCCACCTCTGCTGGCAGGTCACAATAGTTAATCCGTTCAGCATTGTTTTCCTTTGTTACCATGGTGGAGTTTGTAGAGTCATCTACAGTACTGAAATCAATGTCAAAGGTGGAATTGATTCCCAGTTGGTCTACCAACTGCTTTGGGAATCAAACATGCTAAGATTGAATGATCTGTCCATTTGGCATGAGAATCCGGTATGAGAGAAACTCAGGCTTGTAACCTACCAGTTTTTCTTCCTGCCCCTTAGGGTTGAATTTAGCTCCTTTCACTCTCTTTTGATTCAACACCATGGTTGTGATACCAATGGGTTAAAGGTAATTGGAGGGCAGCTCCTTTTGTTTGATTATTTCCCAGGGAGATCAATCCAGGACTTCTTTCAGTATTTGGTTGAGGCTGAGGCAGCATGATTTAAGAACTTCAGACCAATACTTCCAAGGTAGCCTTGCCAAGCTTAGTGAGGACCTCACACTTTTGATGATGGTTCAATTAGCTCTTTTGGCTCTGCCGTTATGCTCAGGATGATATGGTTCAGTTACCAGATCATTTAAAAACCTCTCCTTGAGTTATTTAGTCAATTTCTTGTTTACAAACTTGGTACCGCCATACAAACACACTGACGGTGTAAGACTCCAAACGGCGCAGGGCGTTGGCAGTTCTGTGGAGGGGATAGGTGCTTTTTTAGGCTGCCCTCCTGAGTGTTACAAAAATATTTAAATGTAACCAGGATCAAGGTCCAGTAACCTTTGTTAATGAGGAATCAAATGGGATAGGGATAAGTCAATAGAAACAATAGCTGAGGGGGGGAGCAGCACTACCTGAACCAAGATGATGAGGAGAAAGACTTTGAAAAAAATAGGTTAAATTTTGCTCAGAGTCCAATAGAACAAAGCAGTTGTAAGTAACGGCGCCCACACGCTAATGACTCTGGTCGTCAGCAGGTGCTTGGGAGTGATCAACTCAAACCCAATCAACCTCCAGGTTCTCAATCAACCTGCCAACTCTCCACAATCAAGCGCTTGAAGGGTACCAGATAACTGTGGGTGGCTGCACAAGACAATGCAATATGTTTATGGATCACTGAAACAAACAGTAACAATTTTGGACTAAGAGTAACCAAACACTTCTCAAGGATTCAAGAATAGTGTGGCAGAATGAAACTTGAATAATTAAAGGGGGGTTTAAAACTCCAGGCTTAAACTTAATAAAACCTCTTAGTCAAAGGTGACTGGTCCAGAAAGACAATCAAATGAATGACCAAGACCAAATAATGGTCAGAAAAAGGGATCAAGAGTGGTATAAAACACTCAAGAATTCAATTTAATGAATTCTTCTTCAACCAGCAAGGCTATGGCTGGTGATAAGGAACAGGGCCACAGAAGGGCAGATCAGAGTTTCAGACTTAAAAAAAGTCAAGGGTAAGGGATAAGGATCAAGGGATAATCAAAAGATATATCCGGATAAGTGATCAATTTCACAAAGGAAGGAGCTCTTGGATCAGAAGCTCAGAATTCTCATTATTGGGAAGAATTGATGATGGAAAAAAGCAGGGGAGAGCCCCTCCTTTTATAGGCTAGAGAGCCCTGTAACTATTTAAAATTGGATAACACAAATGAAAGCAGATTTTTTTTTTTTTTTTTTTTACAATGATGAGGCTCAAGCTTGGGGAGGCCCGGTTCCCTTCTGCCAATCTTCCAGACTGGGGTGAGAGATTCTCACCCCAGCCTGTTGCTTGCAAATGTCCATGCAGACGTTTCCACAACTAGTAACAACGCAATGCCCCCTCCCATCCAAATAACAAATGAAAAGAAGAAACAACAGCCAGAGAGAAAAAAATGAAAGAGAACAACAGATGAAAAAAAGGAGGACGGTCGCTGCCAATCGTCCAATCTAGGAGGAGAGGGTGATCCCAATGATGATGGAGTTGGTGGTTGCAATGATGATGATGCTCATCATTGCTGGATGGTTTTGATGATGAGCTATGGGGTTGATGTGATCAATGATCCTTGCCCACAAGCGGTGATGGTGGTGATGATGAGGATGCCATGATGGATGAATTGATGATGAGGGAGAAGGCAATGATTTGGGCATGGCCAAGAAATGGGGAGGATCATGATGAACAACCAATGGTTGCGATGAAAGTGAGGAAGCAATCAAGGATGCAAGCGATGAGGATGAGGAGGAGCAATGCAATGAGTCGCGCATGGCCAAAAGTTAGCAAGAGAGGCCTGAGCGCAAGGAGGGGGGATTGAACCCAGGGTAGGGGGGAAGTGGGAGAGATGGAAGGAAGAGGAGAAGCTACACCACTAGGACAGGGAAGGGTTGGAGTGAAGGATCCAAATTTTTTCTAAGTTCTGAATGTTTTTTTTTTTTTTTTTTTTTTTTTTTTTTTTTTTTTTTTTTTTTTTTTTTTTTTTTTTTTTTTTTTTTTTTTTTTTTTTTTTTTTTTTAAATGTTTTTTAAAGTTTTGAATCCTTTTCCCAAGGTGTCTCAAATGGTTCACCACATCTCTCCCCAACTTACAGACTGTCCCTAGTCTGCATCATAATTTTGAAAACATGAAAAAGAAGAAAAGAAAATAATTGGCCATTTCTTGATCCTCTAAGTAAAAAAAATGTTGAAACCATCTTGATCCATTCAAAAGAGCCTAAACGTGGAAAAGATAAATGAAAAGGCGTCCCAGGTGCTCACGTATGTGGCATAAAATAGAGTTTTTACAACAAAACGCAGCAGAAGACCCTGGTGGTGCACAATTGGGAGGACTGACTTTGAACCCAAATTGCCCCCACAACAATAAAATCTCTTAACTTGATCAGCAGAGAACATTCTATCCAACTGAGTACCATCCAGTTCTTCCAAAACATAAGATCCACCTCTAACTTGACAAACCACTCTATAAGGACCATTCCAACAATTCAAAAAAAGTTTTCCCCACTGAGTCTCTAAAGATTGATTATAAGCGAATACCAGATCACCAGGGTTTAAAGGATCTCTGATTTGATTTAGATTTTTATCTTCCCAATACTGAACTGATTTTGCTCTTGATTCCATCATCTTCTGATAAGCTTTGTTACGAATATCTTCACTCCCCTCCAGTTGCTTTGATCTGGCAACTAATAGATCAGTAGTTGAAGAAACTTGTTCCCAAGAGATGCCCAAGAAAGACTCCATTTCAAGATCAAGAGGAAGAAAAGCCCTTTGACCAAAGATGATTTCATAAGGAGAGTAGCCAGTGGTTCGCTTGGTGGAAATTTGATCAGAGAAGAGGACCAAGGGAAGAAACTTTTGACAATTCTTGCCACTTTCACAAGCCAGTTTAACCAGAGAATCCTTAAAGGGAGAATGGCCTCTTTCCAACATGCCTTGTCCTTCAGGATAATAGGGAGTAGTAACTCTATTTTGTCCAGGGAGCAATCGGATCATTTCAGCAAGTTTTCCACCAAATTCCAAGCCACCATCAGTAGAATAAGATTGAGCTAAACCGTAACGCATTGTCCAATTCTCATGGAGGAAAGCTGCCACAGATTCAGAACTAAGGTTCTTAAGGAATTTGGCTTCAACCCATCCAGAAAAATCATCCCTAGCCACAATGAGGTACTTAGCACCACCTGCCTTGATATGAACCAAATCCATAGCAACCCTTCCAAAGACAGTGGACTCCCCAGTAGGATAGCAAATTTCACCTGGACGCCTAAGATCACGTTTTTGACAAACTTAACAACTCTTGCACCATTAAGAGACAGATTTCTTCAGAGATGGCCACCAGAACCGTTTGGATAAACGTCGATAAGTTTTGGTTTCCCCACAATGAGCAAGGCCCTCATGGAGACTTTCAAGGATCAAATCTTGCTTAGCCAGGATAGTAACCACAACAAGCGCACAAGGAGTTCCTCTTTTCATAAGCCTAGAACCTTGGACAAAGAAACTAGAGGACTTTCTTTTAAGGGATCAAAATTCTTTGGCAGAGAGATCAGGGGGTCTTTGGATTGTTGAGCGGTACTGCTCTAACTTAAGCCAGAAACCTTGTTGGAAACCAGAGTAATCTTGGGAGTAGAAAGGAAAAACAGGGCGGATCAAAGGTTCTTCCTCATTGAAATCCATTCCAACTTCTGATTAATCATCTCCAATAGGTCTTCTAGATAAACCATCAGGCATAGTAAAAGATTTCCCAGGCCTATGAACAATATCAAAAGAGAAAAGTTGGATAAAAGCTACCCAGCAAGTCATTGGAGCATTTGGAAGACTGGGAGCATTGATCATTTCCACAATGGATCAAGCGTCAACTTGCAATTCAAAATGTTGTCCCCAGAGTACTGTTTGGAGGTTCTTCAGCATTCTGGCCACACCACAGGGTTCCAGTTTGGGCTCAGAGTATCTAGATTCCACATCCAAAAATAGAAAAGATTCATAAAGAACAGGGTGGTCCAAACCATTTTCATCTTCCTGAGTAAGGACAGCCCCAACAGATTGATAACTAGAGTCAACAGCAAATTTTATTTTGCCAGCTTCAGGCCGATAAGAGATCTTTTTCAAAACTATGTCATTGCCATTAATAGTTTTGAGCAACTGAAATGATTGTTTGCAATCTTGGGTCCAAATCCATTCAGCTTCCTTTCTGGTTAGACAACGCAAGGGTGCACAGATTTTGGATAGAGAGGGAATGAAGATCCTGACATAAGTTACAACACCTAGGAAACCTCTAAATTCAGTTGGATTTATTGGAGTAGGCCAGGAGATGATTTTGTTGACTTTAGAGGGTGCCATCCTTCTTCCTTCCTTGCAGACTATATGACCAACAATTTCCAAGGCAGGGACACAGGCAGCAAGTTTTGATCCAGAGAAAGTAAGGCCAGATTCCTTGATTCAAAACAGAATCCTTTCCAAGATAGTAGCATACTCCCAGATAAATTGTTGGATTCCTGAGTGCCAATGTAAGAGCTCATTATCATAGTCTGAAACTGGACCTTCAATTCCACCATCATCAATAAAGATACCAGCATGATCAGGGATTTCGTCTTGGAGGATCCACATCATCTGAGCCTGATAGACTGCAACCAAGTTGCTGGCACCTTGAGGCAATCAAGTCAGTTGAAATTGACCAAAAGGAGTATCAAAAGTAGTGAGAGGCCAAGAAATAGGATGCAAAGATTGTTTGTCATAACCCCCCATGATGTCTCCTAGACCATAACAGACTCTCCCAGAGAAGGATTCAACAAATTCTTCAGTGGCAGGAGGAACACCAGAGTCCTTAATAGTAACTTTATTGAGAGTTTGGAGATCATGAACTACTCTAAGTTTACCATTACTCTTTAGAACACAGAAAACAGGGCTATAGTAACTGGAGGTTGACTGTTTATATAGACCTGTAAGGACCCGTTTGCAGACCAACTTGATGAATTTGTTGACTTTCACAGCAGGAACAGGGATCTTTTTCTTTTGCCAAGAATCATGTTCAACTACAGGGAAAATATAAGGGAGACCGTAGGATTCTTTCAAGAGACCTCTTTCTTCTTCACAGAATGCAATATATTTTTCCCTTAGAGATAAGATATTTTTGATCAAATTTAACTCATCAGGTAAAAGCCATCCATCTGGACCGAAGTTGACCACCTTCAATTGTTCTTCAGTGACACAACCACAATGTACAAAGGGGCCAGTAAGAGAGTGAGATAGACCACAATAAGAATCACAAGATAGAGGAGGACGCATGAGAGGAGGATTGAGATTGAGAGGCATGGGTTGGTTGACAGGCTGGAACTTTTTTGCAACTGGCTTATACTTAGCGGCAAAAGAGAGAAGTTCTTGTTTCCTTGAAGCATTCACCAGAAAGACCTGAGTACAAAAACTGAGACCAGATTCCAACATCCTCCAAGTTCGATGTTCCATAAAATTTTCAAAGGGTGCCTTTTCCATAAAAGAGGATCCAAAAGATAACGCTTTGCTCACATGTGTGGCACAAGTTAGATTTTCAAAACTATGGTAGAAGAATGCCCTGATGGTGCACAATTTGGAGGACTTACTTTTACCCCTAAGTGCCTCCACTGGAGCCCATACTCCTCCATACCAAAACCATTAAGAAAAGAATTGAGATCAGGATCTAGTTTATACTCATTGCGGAGAATTGAACCAGAGCTAGAGGAAGATTGATCAGTGATAAGAGTAAAAGGAAAAGAAGAAACAACAGAACCAGAGAGAAGAGGAATATTTTTGGAATTTTGTGTTTTAAGATGTTTTTGATTTTGGACATTTTTGAGATCAGAAAAAACAGAAGAAAGAGATGAAAAGGATGAAAAATATGCCTCAGAGATAAACGTTGGGCCTGTAGTTGAAGTCTTAGGCTTAGAAGAACTAAAAATATCAGTATTACCAACTATTCTACTAAAAAATGAGAGGAGTTAGAAGAATCCTTCTGCTTCCCCTTCAGAACTGATTTAGGTGAAAAACCAGAGAAATCTCTTTCCCAACGACCAGAATCCAAAGAACAGAGAGGAACCCCAATCTTCCTACCATCAGCATCAGGAAGAAGAATTCTCTCCCCAACTTGAACAGAAAACATCAGGGTGGCTCCAAATTCTATTAAGAAAGGACAACCCAAAATCATAGGACCTTCCAAACGATTGATCCAAAAGTGAAAGGTTCCAACAATATTTTGACCAATTTGAACTGGCACATACTCAGCGATACCCACCAACTCAAAAGATTGATTCCCAGTTCCATAAACAGCAGAGTTGAAGCTGACCCTTGGACTGAGATTGAGCTTGCAGGCCATTGCATTCAAAATTAAGTTTAGTTGGGACCCAGAATTGACAAGTAGATAAACCGTTTTGGATGAGTCACCAAGAGAGCATGGTAAAATTCCAAGGAGAAAAGAATAAAGATTTGAATCAGAAGGAGGATCTGTTCCACCAGAGTCTTCCATCAAGTTTCCAGAGGAAACTTTCAATTCATCAGGACCAATCTCCACACGTTGCCAAGAAACCCATTTCTTCATGCCTTCAGCCACAGATGGTGAGATGGAAAGGAGTTCAGCCACAGATAGATCAGGAATTTTAAGATCAGAGATTTTCTTTAATACACCTTCCACAGCATTGGGGTGGTCTTTGGAAATTCGCCTTTCAAATCAAACCTTGGGTTGAGCTGGAAGAGGAAGTTCAGGTGAGGGTGGAACTATAACTGGATCAGTTGGTGAAGGTGTTTTGGATGGCAGAGGAGCAGGATCAGAGTTATCTGGGAACCTATCCATGAGTGGTTCCTTTTCTACTTCCATGTCTTCTACCTCAGAAGAAGGAGGCTCCAGTGAAGATTGACGTTTGACAGGTTTTTGAAGAATTGAAGATGGAACAGGAGGAGCTTTATGAGGTCTGGGTTCTTCATGTTGTTTCCTAGCTGGATCAGATTGATAAGTTCCAGAAAATCTGGAAGAAGAGACAGAAGGAGGATACCAAGGTTGAAGAGTTCCAAAAGCAGATCAAAAATCAAAAGAGGCCAAGGATGCCTTCTTGGGAGCAGAAGGCTGGAAAGAGGGCACCACATGACAAATTGGACGAGATGAATCAAAAGGGATAAGTGCACCATTAGGCAGAAAGAAGTTGCTCCCTTTCTATTCCACCAACATATCCTCCTTTTCCTTCTGGAGTTCAGGACAGAAACCAGTTCCATGACCTTCTCTGTGGCAATAATAGCAAACCATGGTTGACCTAGGAACAGAGTTGTAGTGTTTAGGGACAGCGCTCTTTCACCCTGGGTATCAACAGTCCTTGGGTTCCCATTCCAGGCCACATGCTCTTGCTAGTTTTCACCCACGCTAATCAAGCCACCTCAAATTTATAGTTTGCTACTGGACTAGTCCCTTACCCTGCATATATTACATCTTCATATTTGCATTGCCTCTGATGTCACTCCCTCATGCCTCATCATTTAAACTCCAATACATTTGCCCTCTATTGTCTTGCACTTATGCCACAACCTTGGAAATGTTCATAGTGTTATTTCACTTTGCACTCCATTCATGTCATGCATTTCCTTATTTCCTTGTAACTGTAGTTGACCATCCATCAGGTTGTATCTAGTCATTTTGGATTAACTTATAAAAGCTACGCCGCTTGCCTGATTGTTCTCAATAAGTCTGATCACAACAGTCTTGTGGAAATAATTGAATTTGTCCCATTGGATAAACTTTCTGATCAAAACAAGAAGGACATCAACCTTGTGAAGACTTACCTTCACCAGTCAAAATGATTTGTCAACACGGTTGGTCCCTCAAGATCTTGGGGTGGAGAAATGTGGGCAATTGAATGGCAAAAATTGATGGAACCCTTTGAGTTATTTGGAAACTATGCAAAGAAATCATCTATTCATTCTTCCCCTCAAGTGTATGCTTTTGTCAATCTTAAGGCAGAAATGGCCTCTCAAATTTTAGGGAAAATGTTTTGCAATTTTGCCAAACTTCCCTTTGAATCAAAATGTGAAATAAGGAAGGACAATTGCATCCCCTCCTTCTCATCATTTGAATCTATGCCTCGTAAGAACCTGGTCCTCATGATTTTCCTGAATCAAAGCCTCTGACAATCTGGCTCCTCCACCTGCAGTTATCCATCTAAATCTCATTGCCTCAATCATCCTTGTGGAATCAGATCCCTCTTCTATTCACCAAATAAATTCTAAAAAGTTTTTTTCTTCACTTTATCCACAGTATTCCTAAGAACCATGAAGGCAGGGAGCTTGAACCGATTATCTCTAGTAGTGATCATGGATCCAGATTTCACCAATTCATCCTTAATTCTTTCCTGCACTCCTGGAGAGAAAGACTTAAAAAATTGCACTCAAATTTTGTCCACCGTATCAATGTGATTGTTTTGGATAAGATAGGATTGGATAGGGTCCCAAGATTTTCTGAAAGCTTGAAAATCAGAGGCTGAGAAGATACCACCATTGGAGGTCCATTGAGAGACTAGGGCATCCAGATCTTGGAGAGTGAACCCAGCTATATCAATTTTGCCCCAATAGGAAATCATTGCCTCCTTAAGAAGTACCCAGTCATGTGATTCAAATCCATCAAATGATTCAATCACTTCCATGACTTCATCAGAGGAGATAAAGAATCCCAGTTGATAAGCCATGTCATATTTGCTAGCACCGTCCACTTCAGCAGCCATCTTGTAGGAATCCAGGAACCCTTCAACATTTGTACCGTTAAAGCATAAGTTCTTGTTCTGAGGTTTGATATTGATCATCTTGGCCCAAAAAGAGGTAGAAGGGGTACCAATAGATTCCATTTTGACAAAAGATTTCCTAAGGGATCCAAAGAACAGATTTCCAAAGTGGCTCATGAGTGTGGCAAGGGTAGGGTTTATAAAAAGACAACTAGGATCAAACCCCTTGATGGTGCACAATTGGGAGGACTGACTTCTGGAACAAGTTGCCTCCACGGATCAGATCTAGATGATAACAGAAACACAGAAAAAAGAGAAAAAGAGAAAAAGATTGGATTTCAAAGTTGATTCCACAAATTTGGGACTGTAAATACCAAGGTTGCTGGTTTGATCTCGGCCCGGGGGACCAAATGTATAACTCCAAACAGCGCAGGGCGTTGGCAGTTCTGTGGAGGGGATAGGTGCTTTTTTAGGCTGCCCTCCTGAGTGTTAAAAATATTTAAATGTAACCAGGATCAAGGTCCGTGAACCTTTGTTAATGAGGAATCAAATGGGATAGGGATAAGTCAATAGAAACAATAGCTGAGGGGGGGAGCAGCACTACCTGAACCAAGATGATGAGGAGAAAAACTTTGAAAAAAATAAGTTAAAGTTTGCTCAAAGTCCAATAGAACAAAGCAGTTGTAAGTAATGGCGCCCACACGCTAATAACTCTGGTCGTCAGCAGGTGCTTGGGAGTGATCAACTCAAACCCAATCAACCTCCAGGTTCTCAATGAACCTGCCCAACTCTCTGCAATCAAGTTCTTGAAGGGTATCAGATAACTGTGGGTGGTTGCACAAGACAATGCAATATGTTTATGGATAACTGAAACAAACAGTAACAATTTTTGACTAAGAGTAACCCAACACTTCTCAAGGATTCAAGAATAGTGTGGCAGAATGCAACTTGAATAATCAAAGGGAGGTTTAACACTCCAGGCTTAAACTTAATAAAACCTCTTAGTCAAAAGTGACTGGTCCAGAAAGACAATCAAATGAATGATCAAGACCAAATAATGGTCACAAAAAGGGATCAAGAGTGGTATAACACACTCAAGAATTCAATTTAATGAATTCTTCTTCAACAAGCAAGGCTATGGTTGGTTATAAGGAACAGGGCCACAGAAGGGCAGATCAGAGTTTTAGACTTAAAAAAAGTCAAGGGTAAGGGATAAGGATCAAGGGATAATCAAAAGATATATCCGGATAAGTGATCAATTTCACAAAGGAAGGAGCTCTTGGATCAGAAGCTCATAATTCTAATTAGTGGGAAGAATTGATGATGGAAAAAAGAAGGGGAGAGCCCCTCCTTTTATAGGCTAGAGAGCCCTGTAACTATTTAAAATTGGATAACACAAATGAAAGCAGAATTTTTTTTTTTTTTTTTTTTTTACAATGATGAGGCTCAAGCTTGGGGAGGCCCGGTTCCCTTCTGCCAATCTTCCAGACTGGGGTGAGAGATTCTCACCCCAGCCTGTCGCTTGCAAACATCCGTGCAGATGTTTGCACACCTAGTAACAACGAAACACCCCCTCCCATCCAAATAACAAATGAAAAGAAGAAACAACAGCAAGAGAGAAAAAAAAGAAAGAGAACAACAAATGAAAAAAAGAAGGATGGTTGCTGCCAATTGTCGGATCTAGGAGGAGAGGGTGATCCCAATGATGATGGAGGCAATGATGATGGAGTTGGTGAGCGCAATGATGATGATTCTCATCATTGCTGGACAGTTTTGATGATGAGCTATGGGGTTGATGTGATCAATGATCCTTGCTCACAAGCGGTGATGGTGGTGATGATGAGGATGCCATGATGGATGAATCAATGATGAGGGGGAAGGCAATGATTCGCGCATGGCCAAGCAATGGGGAGGATCATGATGAACAACCAATGGTTGCAATGAAAGTGAGGAAGCAATCAAGGATGTGAGCGATGAGGATGAGGAGGAGCAATGCAATGAGTTGCGCATGGCCAAAAGTTAGCAAGAGAGGCCTGAGCGCAAGGAGGGGGGATTGAACCCAGGGTAGGAATTCTTTTCCCAAGGGGTCCCAAATGGTTCACCACAACGGGTAGTATCCGCAGATGTTCTTTTGTTTCTCTATCACTTCCATCAGCACTGGAGTGGTATTGTCTTTGCGAGTCAGTGGGATACCTGAGATGTAGCCAGAATAGTTTTCCAAAAAGGTCAGGATATATCTTTCACGTCAGTGAGATTCTGGCGTTATTGGACTAATGATGTCTAGATGAATCGATTCAAACGGTTTGGTTGCTGAGGTGGAGATGGATTTGAAGGGGGATTTTGTGATCTTGCACAGGAGACAGTCTTTACATTGAAGTTTCTCCTTTTCAGTTGTACTGTATCAAGCGCCTTTGATTTTGGCCAAGCAACCAACAGAAGCGTGGCCATAGGAGAGATGGAGGTCTTTTAACAATCTTGGGTCCTCTTGTTGTGTCCAATGGCACTTGTTGTTACCAATTTTGCGCGGCTTATCTAGTACAAAAAGACTGTTCACAATTGTACCTTGACATATCCTTTTCTCATTTCTTTTTAACTCAAAACTTCTGGCTTTGGCCTTCAAATTACAGCCCTGTTCAAGAAGCTTTCCCGGGCTGATTGGGTTGATGAAAATTTCTGGGACGTTTAAATAGTTGAAGAGAGTGACAATCTGGTTCTTCCATTCAAGTTTGACTGTTACCAACCGGTGGATGGGTAAATTTGCCCCAGCTTTTCCGGTTGTTATGTGTTCTCCAGTAAAAGGTTGAAGATTGGTGAAGAATTGCTTTTCATTGAATATGTGTGAGGTTAATCCGCTGTAAATCAAAATATTGTTCTCTGCTCCAATTTTTGAGTCTATCCACCTGGTCACAAATGCATGGAAGTGTGTGGTCTGCTGGGACTTCTTTTGCTTCTCCTTCCACTTGCCCTGATTTTCCCTCCATCACTCGAGGGCCTTTTCTGGATGTAGATGGAAGCACTTGAATTCAGAAGGATGTTTTTTCTTTGATGAGATTTTGAAAAGATTTATTAGAAATAAAAACCAGCAGACTGCAGACCAGAGTTAGAAAGTTAAACAACGGGAAAAAAATGAGAAAGAAGATGAAAGATGAAAAGACAAACAGCTTAGACATTGTTTAGAGAGTAGATGAGAAGAGAAACCTGGCAGCACAGAAGTAGTAGAGGAAAGAATATGTAGGAGAATGGCTGGAAGCGCGGAACTAGATTGTCAGATGCGTCAAGCTAGAGTGATCTTGAGGATCATGTTCTTACCAGGCACAGACTTGTAGATAGCGACTTGATCAAATGGTGACTTGGATGAGGTTGAACCGGATCAAGGAGAATAGAGGGTCAAAAGGAGAAGATGGGTCAATGATGATTTGAGAGGAAGGGACAAGATATAGGAAGCAGACTGAAAAGAAAGAAAGAAGAGGGAAAAGGTATTGAAGAAAAAGAAAGAGACCGCCGGGGAGAAAAGACAGAAGGAGGAGCCCGAGCCGCTTCTAAGGGCAGGATCCAAGTTAGTTGAGGAAAGGGGGGTTGCCCAAGTTTCACACAACAGATCATTGAGGGACCCGTCCAAGCTTGCGCGACCTTTGAATACAGATTTTTAATATTCTAATATTTGACAATAATTAACACCCCACATGACTGGTGAGGGGATGATCCATGAGATCAGTTGTCTGGAGAGACAAAGATTTTTTTTTGGAGGAGTTCCAAGGAGCTCATCAAAGAAGCTTTTGTGAGGGAATCAGCAACCCTTGACTGAATTTGAATTAGATTGAGAATAAAATCCCCTTCAGCAAAATCCTTGCGCAACCCTTGTGTTTTGATATCTATATGTCTGGAATCTGAGGGAGATCCAAATTTTTTTATCTTGTTGTCTAAGCCTTTGTTTTCAATGTGTAACGTAGGCTTGGGTTTGTGAATTTGATATATTTAACCGATGAGGTGTTTGATCCATTTGAGCTTGAGGTAGCAATCCAATAGCGCATTTAATTTAGATTTGGTGGAGGAATAGGTGAATTTTCTTTGTCAAGTAGAATTCCAGATGATTGGGCTTCCATAGTGAAGGATAATATATCCGGTTTTTGACTTGCAGAAGGTTGGATTGTCTCCCCAGGTGGCATTGCTGAAGCTTGAGAGAAGTTCTTGTTTGGGGTCATAGCTGATGAAAAGCTTGAAATCCTTGGTTGTTTTGAGGTATTTCCACACCTTCTTGACTTTTCTCCAGTGATTCATCCCCGGCTTGGCATTGAACCTGGCCAGGATAGACACAGAGAAAGAGATTTCAGGACGTGTGTAATGAGCTAGGTGATTAAGGATTACTGTAGCTGATCTATAGTTGATGTTTAACTGGAAGAATTTGGCGTGGTTGGAATTGGATGCAGGTTTGAGTTTCAAATTTTGAGTCAGTGGAGCATGAACATCCTTGCAGGATGAAAGGCCCAGTTCTTCCAGGCTGCAAGCAATTTGATTAGGTTGGCTCAGGAGAATTGTATTGTCCTTGAGTTACATAAGCATTTCAAGGATGGTGTTGGGAGGATGGCAACACAAGTTCTTGAATTGTTCTAGGAATTTGGATTCAAAAACGTGAGGATTGCCTACATGAATCAGGTCTTCAACGTGAAAGTAGATGATTACTTTTGTCTTAGGGTTGAGATATAGGCAGGGATCACTAGTTGACTCTTGATAGCCTTGGATTTGATCCACAAAGTCAGAGTCTTGTACCAGTTTTTGGGGGATTGCTTCAAGCCATAGAGGGATTTTTTTAGCTTTAGATATGGAGACTTCCTGTTGGATCCTTCTGGAGTTTTTATGATAACTGTTTCTTTGAGAGGAGCATGTAAAAATGCACCTTTCACATCAAATTGAGTCAATTTCATTTTCCTTTTTAGAATGTATGTGAGGGCAACTCGGAGTGAACTGAGTTTGCCAGTTGGTGCCCAAGTTTCATTATAGTTGATTCCTAGAACTTGGTTGAATCCCTGGACGCAGAGTCGGGCTTTGTACTTTACAGGATTGCCGTGGCAGTCCTCCTTTACCTTGAAGACCCAATTTGTATTCAGAATGTTTTCTGGAGTGTCGTGATATTCTTCCCAGATGTCCTGGAGCTCTATGGAGTTCAATTTGTTGTTGGCTTCCTTCTTCCACTTTGGCCATTCAGGGCACTTCTGTGCAGCCTTGTAAGAGGGGGGTTTGTAGTAGTGATGGAAACCATATTGTTGGGGCTTTCTTGTCTCGCGCCTGGGCCTTTGAGAGGTAGATTGAGTAGGAAGCTCTGGAACTGGAGAAGGCAGAGAAGGAGGATTGGGGGATGATGATGCTACCAATGCAGTGTCTTCCCCGTCCAATTCAGATTCTGAAAGATTGTCCTGAGATTCTTGTATGGTGTATTGTTTCTCAGCTGAAGAGAAGTTGGATTTGCTTGAATTATTGTTTGTCTGACTGAAGAGATCCATTCCAGGCAATTCAAAGAAGGGAAAGTTGTAGAGAGAATCCTTGAGAAAATGCACGTGTTTGGTTTCAACAATGGCACCAGATGAGTTGAGAATAAGATAAGAGTGGAAAACGGGATTGAACCAAATCAAGACCCCTTCCATTCCTTTCTCATCAAATTTTCTTCCCTTTTGTAGGCAATTTGCAAGGTAAATAGCAGGAGATCCTACAGGCTTCAAATAGTTAGCGGGTAATTTCTTTTTTAACATCAGTTCCCAAGGGGATTGGTCATTACCTTCCCTAGGGAGTTGGTTAAGAATGAAACAGAAACTTCTGAACACAATGTGCCAGTAGCTCTTATTCAATCTGGAAGATGAGAAACTCGCATGTGCTGACTCAATGATTGTTTTATTGGCTTGTTCAGCTCAACCATTATTTTGAGAGTGATAGGGTTCCAATGTCAAGAGCTGAATGTGCTTGTTTTTGGCAATGATTTTCAAGGTATTGTTTGTGAATTCTGTCCCCTTATCCAAAAAGATCTCCGTTTTGTAATAGTTGAGCCTTTTACGTTCAGTCTCAAGGATGCTGATGATGACGTCTGAAATTTCTTCTTTTGACATAAGGGGGAAGGCCAAGAGGTAGCCCGTGCAGTTTTCCACAAGTGTTAGAATATATCTGTGACCAGCTTTTGATTGTGGAGTGATTGTTCCTATCAAATGTAGATGAATTCTTTCAAGGGGCTTGGACAAGGGTGTTGAGGAAGCTCAGAATGGAGCCCTTGTGATTTTGCTCCTCACGCAACCATTGCACTGGAAGTTACTTATTTTGTCTTTAGAGTATTGATCTTTGAGGATAGTTTTGAGTGTAGAGATTGAGGCGTGCCCATAAATCTTATGGAGGTTGGAGAGAAATTGAGTTTGGATTGACAGAGACAGTGAGGATTGATTTGAGAGATTGACCAATAGGTTGCTTCCAGAAATTTTGGGTTTATCAATGACAAATAAGCTGTTGCAGATCAGACCTTTAAGTACTTTCTGACCAGCTTGAGTGACTCTGAATCAATCTTGTTCTTGTTGAGATTACATCCCTTCTTTTCCAGGAGACTGGGACTGATAAGGTTGACTACAATGTTGGGTACATACATACATTCTTCAAGAGTGATGATAGAGTCCTTCCACTCCAGTCAAACAGTGCCTGTTCCCCTTATCTTGAGATTGGCTTCTAGTTTGCCTGCTTTAATCTTTTCCAACTTGTCCTGCAAGTTGATTGAGGTGAAGTAAATCAGATTGTTGAATATGTTGATATTGGCGCTAGAATCCAGGGGAAGGTTAGGTGTATTATTGGCGTTGATCCAGAGTGTGAGTAACGCGTGGTAGTTGATGGTAGGAGTCTCCTTGATTTGATTCTTCAATTTGTTCTGTTTCTCTATCCACCAGGCTGGAGAAATTTGAGGATGGAGATGAAAGCAAGAGGACTCGGGATGCGGCGCATTAAGGTTTTGGAAGCCTTCTTTGCACCAAATGCGAGTCTTTCTGTCACCTCAATGATCTGTCTTGCTCTTAGTAGTAACGAAAGTGACGTCAGAGGTGGACTTGCCTGTTTTGAGTTGTGCCTTGTGCTTGTTATTGTACTGGGTTAGATGGTTGAATACCGCCTCTACTGTCACCAATTTTTCCCCATGCATAATTTGTTGTTTTAGGTTCTCTAGAGTAGGTGGAAATTTGAAAAGTATAAGATATGCCAAAATATCCTTAGGTAGCTCTATTCCAACGTTGGCCATGCAAGTGAGAGCTTTTTGAATGTCCGTTATAAATCCCTTGATGGTGTGTTTTTTGAATGGAGCGTGGAGAAAAGATACGGGCTCTATTGGCAGTCTCAGACAAGGCAAACCTGCGGGTGATCTTGGCCCAGAGTAGTTTAGATGACGTTATGTTTGCGGCATTGACAACGTTGGCATGGGTCATGCTATCAAGTTTAAATAGAATTATTGCTCTGATTTCTCAATCTTG
The DNA here is from genome assembly GCA_025617555.3 of Puccinia polysora. Classification (NCBI taxonomy): domain Eukaryota; kingdom Fungi; phylum Basidiomycota; class Pucciniomycetes; order Pucciniales; family Pucciniaceae; genus Puccinia; species Puccinia polysora. The sequence continues at coordinate 38,235,585 of CM062617.1, forward strand.
CTTTACAGGTAATTGGCCCAAGTTTCTGGTTATGGCGTCCTTGATATCTTTGAGATCAAATAGCATCATCATCTTGTCTCGCCAGATGGAGTAGTTATTGTCATTGAGAGGGGGAATAGCGTCAACAGAGGCTTTGAGGGCAACCTGATAGAAGTAGTCATTCGCTCCAGCTGGTTTGTTCATTCTTGGTGGGGTAGAATTGTCCTTTGGCTTTTAACCATGATGAGATTGTGACAAGATTTATTAGAACTAAAATCCAGCAGACTGCAGACCAGAGTTAGAAAGTTAAAAAAACGGAACAAAATGAGAAAGAAGAAGAAAGATGAAAAGAAAAAAAAGCTTAGAAATTGTTTAGAGAGTAGATTAGAAGAGAACCCTGGCAGCACAGAAGTAGTAGAGGAAAGAATATGTAGGAGAATGGCTGCAAGGGCGGAACTAGATTGTAAGATGCGCCAAGCTACAGTGATCTTGAGGATCATTTTCTTTCCAGGCACGGACTTGTAGATAGGGACTTGATCAAATGGTGACTTGGATGAGGTTGAACCGGATTGAGGAGAATAGAGGGTCAAAAGCAGAAGATAGGTCAATGATGATTTGAGAGGAAGGGACAAGACATAGGAAGCAGACTGAAAAGAAAGAAAGAAGAGGGAAAAGGTATTGAAGAAAAAGAAAGAGACTTCCAGGGAGAATAGAAAGAAGGAGGAGCCCGGGCTGCTTCTAAGGGCAGGATCGGAGTCAGCTGAGGAAAGGGTGGTCGCCCAAGTGTCACACAACAGATCATTGGGGGACCCATCCAAGCTTGCGCAAACTTTGAAGACAGATTTGTAATATTCTAATATTTGACAATAATTAACAGTCTTGATTTGGATTATGGTACCCTTCAATGCATCTGCTTGAAAGGATATTCCTCGTCTTGGTCCTCATGGTGGCCAGAGTGGTTTTAGAGGAACTTTGAAGATTCCCTTTCTTGGCGTTTTTGGCCTTGATCTTGTTGTGATATTGAATGAGATGATTAAACACAAACTCTACTGTGATCTGTTTGTCACAGTGCATGATTTGGCGTTTGAGATCTTGAAGATTTGGGGGGAGTTTGAACATCACCAGGTAAGACAGGATGTCTTCCAGTAGTTCTATGCGGATGTCAATCATCTCTTTAATTGAAGTTTTGATGTCCCTCACAAAGTTGATGATTTTGTCCTCCTTGAAGCCAATGTGCAGGAAGTTGTTGAAAATTCTTGCTCAATTTGACGCCTGCGAGGGCAAAAAGCGTTCCTGGATTGCGCACCATATGTCTTGGGCTGAGTTGATGTTGGATGCACTTATGAATTTGTTGTGAGTGATTGAATCTACCTTAGATATGAGAAGTAGCTGGATTTCATTGCTTTCCTGCAATGAGAGAACTCCAGTGGTTGAGTCAAGTAACTCCAGTACACCTCTGAGTTTCAGTAAGGCCATCATCTTTTCCCTCCATATGCCGTACTTCTCTTCAGTCAGGAGTAGGGTTGTTTCCAGAGCCGTTTTGATCATTGCTTTTTGAAAAGAGTCCAACAAAAGTCCTGAAGCGCTTGCCATAATCCTGGTTCTTTCTGGCCAAGGGGAGCGTTTGGCTTTTAACTATATTACTTTGAGTGATAGTGGTTGAAATTAACGAGAAAGACTAAAAACATGAAGAGGCTCAATGAGAATCATACAACCACAACACCAGTAAGTCACAAACAAAGAACAAGAGTACCAACACCGCAATGAGGTTGTCCAGGTTAAGTTGGCTATGGAATCAAGATGGGGAAAGGGGAAGACGCGTTGGAGCTGCGCAGTGAAGTGGAGGTCACAGATTGGTTGACGTTCAGATGATTGTAAGTGAGGATTGATCTTACCAGTTAGTGAAGTATGGTCTTGACGGTTGATTGATGAGTCTGTTGATTATATTGAGTTGGGCTTGATTTTGAAGGTTTTTTTTTTGAGAGATTGAGAACAAGGAGAATGAAAGAGACTGAAAAAATGAAAATTAAGAAGAAATTGAGGAAGGTCTGAAAAGATGGGAAGAATGACTCCACCGCCTGCTCCAACCCGTACAACCAGCAACTAAAAGCAAGTCTCCACATTGGCATCATTGCCATGTTTTACCTTTGGAGCATTTTCAGCCTTGAGCGTACTTGCGGGAGTCTTTGGGTCTCTGATTGAGTGGGACCTGTCACTCAGCCGTCATGTTTCATCATGACCACTACTCTCTACATAGTTCAGTGCTAATGTAACCAGAGAAAGTCCAAAAAGCACTGAAAAATAGATACGCCAAGGCAGGGCTAAAACTAGTTGCATGAAAAAAACTCAAACAAGTTTTCTGCTCTGGGAAATTTGCTTCTAATTGTGAGCTTGATTCCAATCATTTAAATGCTATTTAAAGGGTTCATGAACATTTTAAATCCCATCTTCATTGAATTTACCTGTAATAAAAAAATGAATAATATCTCAAAGACTACAGTTATTTTCTCACCAACATAGTTTCTTTTTACTAAAATTTCAATCAAAAAAATTGATGAAAATCATCTTGCAGCATAAGGCATTGATAGAATGGTTTAACACCAGGGTTTTAAGATACATATGCATTTATGTGGGGGCCACATATGGGTTTAATGAAAATTGGATGCAAATTTGGGCCTCTAAAGCCCATTGGACAATCACATGGACAATATGTGCCTGTGTGGATGTCACTAATTGGAGGAAACTGGCCTCAAAACATGTGAAATAAGTCATTTGGGACATGGGCCCTCATGGGCCTACTGGTTTGGATGGGCCTCCCAAGCCAATTGGACTTGAGGTGCCAATTCTGGGCCTTTGCTGTATTATGGACATTCCTGGAAAGCCAGGCCAGCCTTCAGAAGTATTCATTTTGAAACTTTGGGCTGGGACAGCCCGTTGGGACCGTTTCCCTTTGTGGTTACCAATCCGGGACACCTCTTGGATTATGGAAATTTTTGAATTTTTTTTCTAAATCCCCTTATCCATCAATACATCTGATGAAAAATTTTTTTTTCCAGAATGATTTCCTATTTTAGTTTCCAGTTCCCAGCATTCCCTTCTCCTTTTTGTCTAGAAGGATCTCTCAGGTGTCTAGACCCCTGTGCCCTGTGTTCAAGTCCCTCTTGCCCCACTCCTCATCCTCCAGTCCCTTTTTGCCAAGCGTGCGGGCAAAACTTGCTTGGCTTGGCTCAACCCTTGCCGGCATTGGCATCAGCCATGCCCTCCTCAACTCATCACCACAATCCAATCATCCTCCTCCATGGATCTCTTGACCCTCAATTGGTCAACCTGTCCAACCCCTCAATCCACCTCTTCAACCAAACCCCATCATCTGATCACCCGCACAAGATTGGTCATGGGAACAATCCTCGTGGCCCGACCCAATTGGTCATTCCCATGACCAATCTCACCCCCATCCTTGCTGTTGGTGACCTCGTACCAACCAAAAATTGATGTCAACACCAATGACATTGTTGCTTGTCCCAACGGCCATCATCCTCCTTGCTCTACCCCAGCTTTGACCAATTGGCCCAAGGATCCAGACCAATTTGATCTGCCCAATCCCTCTCTGACGCCCACAAACCTACATTGTTGTTTGCCGCCGTTGGAATCTTTGCACCCCCACAGACCAATGACCGCAAGCTTTGCTGTGGCCGTTGGTGACTTTGCACCACCTTCATCAATTCTCCTTCAGCCAACTGCCGTTGTCGGCAGTCGAACACTTTGAACCCGTCATTCACAGCCGCCGTTGTCCTCAACACGGGATGGTTTTTTATCTTCCTCTTCAATTTTTCTTTTCTTTTCCCATGTCAGGCGGTTCCTGTTGCCAATCTTCATTTTTTTTTAAAAAAAAAAGAAAAAAAAAAGAAAAAAAATTCTTTCCACAATCATTTGTAATTATCCCTTTTAAATAGTCCATAGGCATCTTGTCTATAAAAGGAGGGGCTCTCCCCTGCCTTTTTTGCAGGATCCATCTCATATAGTAATCAGTAATCTAATCATTCCAGAGGGACTCTTTCCCTTCATCTTCAACATTTTTTGATGGGTATATCTTTTGATTGCCCCTTGATCCTTTGAGCCTCCATACTCAATCTTTGATCCGTCCATCTGTGACCCTGATCCTTATCACAACCATAGCCTTGCTGGTTGAAGAGAATGCTGTCTGCTGGAATTCTTGAGTGTGTTATAACACTCTTGATCCTTTTTTCCGACCGTACTGGTCTTATCCTTCCCTGATCATCTTTCCAGATCCAGTCAATTGTGACTGCGAAGTTTCTTTAAGCTTGAAACCTGGAGTGTTAGACCTCTCTTTATTCTTTAAAACATTGAATTATGCAACACTACTCTTGAGTTCCTTGGGAAGTGTTGGGTTATTCTTGTTTGAATCTGTTATTGCTTTGCTTCTAGAGCTTCACAAACAAATTGCTTTGTTTTTTTCAACCACCAACAGTTATCTGGTACACTTCAAGCGCTTGATTGCGGAGAGTTTGGCAGTTTCATTGAGAACCTGGATGTTGGTTGGGATTGAATTGATCTTTCTTAATCTTCTGCCAACAACCAGAGTTATTAGCTTGTGGGCCTTGTTACTCACAACTGCCTTGTTCCATTGAACTCTGAACAAAAATTTGACTTATTTTTTTTGAGTCTTTCCATGCACCATCTTGCCTCAGATAGTGTTGTTTCCATTGCTACTAACTATTCTCAAAATCATCCCTTACATTGATTCCTTATTTAAAAGTTCCTGGACCTTGATTCCTGTTAAATTTAAATATTATTTTAACTCTTAGGAGGGTAGCCTAAACAGCACCTTTCCCCTCCACACAAATTCCTCTGGCTTAGCACCGTTTGGAGTCTTAAATTTGGTCCCCAAGGCTGGGATCAAACCAGCAACCTTGGGATTTACAGCCCCAACATCAACTCTTGGAATCAAACTTCAAAATCCAATCTTTTTCCTTTTCCTTCTCTGTTTCTCTCTCCTCTCAGATCTTATCCATGGAGGAAACATATCCTAGAAGTAAGTCCTCCCAATTTTTGCACCATCTGGGCAAGGTACTTGTTGTTTTTTTGGGAAACCCTACTCCTGCCACACTCTTGAGCCACTTTGGAAAACTGCTCTTTGATCCTCTAGGAATTCTTTTATTGAAAATGGAATCTACTGGTACCCCAACCACCTCTGCTCAACCAAAGATAATCAAGATCAAACCTCAGAACAAGAACATAGGGTTCAATGGGTTAAATGTTGAATGGTTCTTGGACTCTTACAAAATGGCTGCTGAAGTGGATGGAGCAAGCGCATACAATATGGCCTATCAGTTACAATTTTTTATCTCCTCTGATGAATTTATGGAAGTAATTGAGTTGTTGGAAGGATTAAAATCCCATGAGTGGACGCTTCTGCGGGAAGCAATGTTGGAATATTGGGGTAAAATAGATGTAGCTTGGTTTAATTTTCAGGACTTGGATGCTCTTGTTGCTCAATGGATCTCAAATGGTGGTGTCTCTTCAGCCTCTGACTACTAGTCATTTAGGAAGTCTTGGGATCCTATCCAAAACTACCTTATTCAAAATGATCACATTGATTCAGTGGAAAAATTGCAAGCATGATTCTTCAAATCTTTTATGTTGTCTGTGTGGGAAAGGATCAAAGACAAATTGGTCAAATCTGGATCTATGATCACCACCAGGAATCATTGATTCAAGCTCCCTGTTTTACTTATCCTTAGGAGTACTGTGGATGAAGTTATGAAAGGTCAAACTGCTTTAAATTTTGAAAAACCTAGAACCACTGAACTAGTCCATGCTCCTTCTTACAAAGAATCCAGAAATATTCTCAATAAGATTATGGCAGATAAAAGACCTAAAGTAGATCCTAATTTTACTCAAGAACCTACTAATCTAGAAAAAATCACTAAGATACTTCAAGCTTTTGAAAAAAAAATAGATCAAAAGATTTCTTCTCTTCCTACCGCTAAATCCTCCACTTCTGTCCCTAAGTCTACACTGGTCTGTTACTAATGCCATAGGGAAGGCCATGGAACTGGAAAATGCTTGGAACTCCAGAAGGATATCAAGGAAAAGTTGGTGGAGCAGAAGGGGAACAATTTCTTTCTTCCTAATGGTGCTCTGATCTATTTCAATAAATCTTGCCCTATTCATCATGTGGTGGCCTCTTATCAGCCCCCATCTCCAATGAAAGCATCCCTTGCTTACTTTGATTTCTGATCTTCCTGTAGTAAGCTCCAGCTATCTCTTCCTCCAGTATTGCTGGGACTAATTATCAATCTGATGCAGCCAGGAAAAAACATGAGGAGCCTAAACCTCAAAAAGCCCCTTCCTTTCCAACTTCAATCCTTCAAAAACCAGTCAAGCATCAATCCTCACCTGAGCCTCCTTCCTCTGATGTGGAAGACATGGAGGTGGAAAAGGAGCCACTCATGGAATTTTTTCCAGATAACTCAGATCCTCCTCTCTGATCCAAGTCACCTCAACTTTCTGATCCCATATTAGTTCCTTCTCCACCTGAAATTCCTCCCTCAACCCAGCCCAAAGTTTAATTTGAAAGGGGAATCTCAAAGGAACACCCCAATGATTTGGAAGGAGTATTAAAGAAAATTCCCAATCTCAAAATTCCTGATCAATCTGTGGCTGACTATCAATCTGTCCATATTTTGCTGAAGGAATGAATAAATTGGTCTCTCGTCAACGTGTGGAGATTGGTCCTGAGGAACTAAAGGTCTCCTCTGGAACTTTGATGGAGGACTCTGGTTGAACGAGTCCTTCTTCAGATTCCAATCTTTACTCCTGTCCTCTTGGTTTCCTCCCCTGTTATTGTGGTGACTCAGCTAAACCTTTTTCCCCTCTTGTGGACTCTGGATCTCAGCTCAACTTGATTTTGGTTGCTATGGCCTGTAAACTCAAACTCAGTCCTAGGGTCAGCTTCAACTCTGCAGTCTACAGGATAGGTAATCAATCTTGTGAATTGGTTGGTATTTCTGAAGATTTTCCAGTAAGGATTGGTCAAAATATTTTTGGAACCTGTCATTTTTGGATCACTTGTTTGGAAGAGCCTATGATTTTGGGATGACCTTTCTTGATGGATTTTGGTGCTACCCACATGTTGTCTGATCAAGTTGGGGAGAGGATTCTTCTCCCTGATGCTGATGGTAGAAATATTGAATTTAATGTATGTTCTTTGGATTCTGGTTGTTGAGAAAGATATTTTCCTGGTCATCCTTCTAAGTCATCTTTAAAGGGGAAGCAGAAGGATAATTCCAATTCCTCTCATTTTTTATGGGAATAGTTGATCCTACTAATAATTGTAGTTCTTTTCAGCCTCAGACTTCAACTAAAGGGTCAACTCTCATCCCTCAGGCTTATTTTTCATTCTTTTCATCATTTTCATCTAAATTGGAAAATATCAAACATCAAAAACATGTCAAAATAGAAAAATCCAAAAATATTTCTTTTCATTTGTTCTCTGGATCTGTTGTGTCTTCTTTTCCTTTTAATCTTAGGTCTGATCAATATTTTCTCAGTTCTGGTTTGAATCTCTGCAATGAGTTTAAACTAGATCCTGATCTCCATTCTATTCTTGGTGGTTTTGGTATGGAGGAATATGGGCTTCAGTGGAGGCAATTTGGGGTACAAGTAAGTCTTCCCAATTGTGCACTGCCAGGGAAATCTTCTACCATCATCTTTGAAACCCTACCTTGTACCACACATGTGAGAAACCTATTATCTCCTGGTTCTACCTTTATGGAAAAGGCACCCTTCAAGTATATTTCAGAACATTGGAAGTGGAAAATGTTGGGACTTGGACTCAGTTTTTGTGATCAAGTCTCACTGGTCAAATCCTGGAGGAAATAAGAACTTCTCTTGTTAGCCACCAAGTATAAGCCAGTTTCCAAGAAGGTCCAACCAGTCAACCAGCCTATGCCTCTCAAAATCAATCCTCCTCTTATTCATCCTCCCTTATCTTGTGATCATTACTATGGCCTTCCTCAATCCCTTACTGGTCCCTTTGTGCCCCATGGTAGGGTCACTGATGATTGTCTGAAGGTGGGCAACTTTTGTCCAGATGGATGGCTTCTTCATGATGATTTGAATTTAATCAAAAATTTCTTATCTCCAAGGAAAAAATCTATTTCTTTCTGTCAAGAAGAGAGAGGTCTCTTGAAAGAATCCTATGGCCTCCCTTATATCATCCCTGTAGTTGAACACAATCCTTGGAAAAAGAAGAAGATCCCTATCCCTGCTGCTAAAGTTGACAAATTTATCAAGTTGGTCCGCAAACAAGTTTTTGCTGGCCTATTTGAGCAGTCAACCTCTAGTTATTCCAGCCCTGTCTTCTGTGTCCTCAAGAGTAATGGTAAAAAAAGATTAGTTCATGATCTCCAACTCTTAATAAAGCTAATATTAAATACTCTGGGATTCCTCTTTCTACTAAAGAATTTGTCAAATCTTTCTCTGGGGGAGCTTGTTATGGTCCAGGGGACATTATGTGAGGCTATGAAAAACAAAACTTACATCCTATTTCTTGCCCTTTCACAACCTTTGATACTCCTCTTGTTTTATTTCAACTTATCTGATTGCCTCAAGGTACCACCAATTTGGTTGAAGTCTATCAGGCTCAGGTGATGTGGATTCTCCAGGATGAAATCCCTGATCATGCTGGTATCTTTATTGATAATGGTGGAATTAAAGGTCCAGTTTCAGACTATGATAATGAGCTCTTACCTTGGCATTCAGGAATTTGTTGTTTTATCTGGGAATATGCTACTACTTTGGAAAGGATTCTTTCTCAAATCAAGGAATCTGGCCTTATTGTCTCTGGATCCAAACTGGCTGCTTGTTTACCTGCTCTGGAAATTGTTGGTCATGTGGTCTGAAAGGAGGGAAGAAGGATGGCACCAGCCGAAGTCAACAAGATCATCTCTTGGCCTACTCCAATCAATCCCACTGAAGTTAGGGACTTCCTAGGTGTTGTCACTTATGTTAGAATTTTTATCCCATCCTTGTCCAAAACATGTTCACCCTTATGTTGTCTAACCAGGAAAGATGCCAAATGGATGTGGAGCCAAGATTGTGAACATTCTTTCCAGTTTCTCAAAATGATGGTGGGTAAAGATATATTTTTGAAAAAGATCTCCTATGGACTGGGGGCTGGCAAGATGAAGTTGGCTGTCAATTCTAGATATCAATCTGTTTGGGCTGTTCTTACCCAGTAAGATGAAAATGGTTGGGAACATCCTGATCTTTATGAATCTTTGCTATTTTCAGATGTAGAGTTTATGTACTCTCAGCCCAAATTGGAATTTTGTGGTGTGGCTCAAATGATGAAGAAACTTCAAAAAATTCTCTGGGGCCAAAATTTCAAACTACAAGTTGATGCTTGATCCATCATTGAAATGATCAATTCTCCCAGCCTCCCCAATGCTCCTATGACTTGTTGGGTGGCCTTTATGCAGCTTTTTGCTTTTGATATTGTTCAAAGGCCTGCAAAATATTTCACTATGCCTGATGGTTTATCTCAACAACCTCTTGGAGACAATGAATCTGATGTTGGAACTGATTTCAATGAAGAAGAACCTTTAATAAAACCTGTCTTCTCTTTCTCTTCTCAAGATTATTCTGGCTTTCAACAAGGTTTTTGAATTAAACTAGAGCAGTACCTTTTAACTCTCCAAAAACCTCCTAACTTCTCTGCTAAAGAATTCCAATCTCTTAAAACAAAGTCCTCTAGTTTATTTTTCCAAAGCTCTAGGCTTATGAAAAGAGTAAATAATTTTTCTCTTATTGTTGTTTCTATCCCTTCTAAAAACAATTCTACTTGAAAGTCTCCATGAATGTCTTGGTTGTTGCGGGGAAACCAAAACTTATTGAAAATTATCCAGAAAATTCTGGTGGTCATCTCTGAAGAAATACTTCTCTCAATGGTGGAAAAGTTGTGAATTTTGTAAAAAAAGTGATCTTAGGCGTCCAGCTGAAATTTGTTATCCTACTGGAGAATCCACTGTCTTTGGAAGGATTGCTACAAATGTGGTTCATATTAAGGCAGGTCGTGCTAAGTACCTCATTGTGGCTAGAGATGATTTTCCTGGATGGTTTGAAGCAAAATTCCTTAAGAATGTTAGCTCTGAATCAGTGGAAGCTTTCCTCTATGAGACCTGGACAATGAGTTATGGCTTGGCTTGATATTACTCTGCTGATGGTGGCTCCAAATTTGGTGGAAAACTTGCTGAAATGATCTGATATCTTCCTGGAAAACATAGAGTTACTACTCCTTATTATCCTGAAGTCCAAGGAACGGTGGAACAAGGCCATGATCCTTTTAAGGATGCACTTGTTCAGCTTGCTGGTGAAAGTGGTAAGAATTGTCGGAAATTCCTGCCAGTTGTTCTCTTCTCTGATCAAATCTCAACCAAAAGGACTACTGGCTACTCACCTTATGAAATAATCCTTGGTCAAAGAGAAATTCTTCCTTTGGATCTGGAAATGGAATCTTTCTTGGGTATCCCTTGGGACAAGGTGTCCTCAACTACTGATCTATTAGTTTCTAGATACAAGCAACTAGAGCAAAGTGAAAATGTTTGTGATGAAGCTTTCCAGAAGATGATGAAGTCCAGAGAAAAATCAGTTCAGTATTGGGAGGACACGCACTTCAATTTAATCAGGGAATCCTTGAACCCTTGTGATCTAGTTTTAGCTTATAATTTATCTTTGGAGACCCAGTGGGGCAAGCTTTTCTCAAATTGTTGGAATGGTCCTTATTGGGTGGTTTGCCAAGTTAGAGGTGGATCTTATGTTTTTGAAGGACTGGATGGTACTAAAATGGCGGGAAGGTCCTCTGCTGAACAAGTCAAGGAGTTTCATTGTTGTGGAGGCAACTAATCTCAGAAGTAAGTCCTCCCAATTGTGCACAACCAGGGTTATTTGCTGCATTTTTGGTTATAAACTCTACTTCATGCCAAATATGTGAGCACCTGGGACGCCTTCTGTGTTCTATCTCTGCCGCTTCTAGGGGTCTTTTGGATGGATCAAGATATTTTTCAACTCTTCAATCCCTCTCAAGATCAAGTAATGGCCAATTTTCTGTTCAATTTTGTTGTATTTTTCCTTCTCTTTATATCTTCACATTCAAGGTGCAGAATAGCTGGGGCAGTCTGTAAGTTGGGGAGAGATGTGGCAATCAATCCAGGACACCTAATGGATTATGGAAATTTTTGATTTTTTTTTTACATCCCCTTACCCATCAACACATCTGTTAAAAAAAATCTTTTCCAGAATGATTTCCTATTTTAGTTTCCAGTTACCAGCCTTCCCTTCTCCTTGTTGTCTAGGAGGATCTCTCAGGTGTCTAAAACCCTGTGCCCAGTGTTCAAGTCCCTCTTGCCCCACTCCTCATCCTCCAGTCCCTTTTTGCCAACCATGCGGGTAAGACCAGCTTGGCTTGGCTCAACAATTGCCAGCATCAGCATTGGCCATCCCACCTCAACTCATAACCACCATCAAATCATCCTCCTTCATGGATCTCTTTGCCCTTGATTGGTCAATCTGTCAAACCCCTCAATCCACCTCTTCAACCAATACCCATCACCTGATCACCCACGCAAGATTGGTCAAGGGAGAAATCCTTGTCACCTGACCCAATTGGTCATTACCATGACCAATCTCACCCCCATCCTTGCCTTTGGTGACCTCGGACCAACCTAACATCAATGTTGACATGAATGACGCCATTGCTTGTTGCAAGGGCCGCCACCCTCCTCCCTCTATCCCAGCTTTGACCAATTGGCCTAACAATCCCAACTGATTATCTCTGCCCAATCCCTCTCTGACGCCTGCAAACCAACATCATTGTTCCCAGCCATCAGAACCTTTGCACTGCCACCAAGCAATGACCGCAAGCTTTGCTGCTGCTGTTGGTGACTTTGCACCACCTTCATTGATTCTCCCTTGGCCAACTGCCGTTTGGGCTGGTCAAACCCGTCAAACCCGTCATCCACTTCCGCTGGTTTGCTTGACGGGGGCATGTTTCCATCTTCCTCTTCACTTTTTTTTTTTTTTTTTTTTTCATTTCAGGTGGTTCCTGTTGCCAATCTTCATTTGGAAAAAAAAAGACAATTCTTTCCACACTTATTTGTAATTATCCCTTGTAAATAGTCCATAGGCCTCTTGTCCATAAAAGGAGGGGCTTTCCCCTGCCTTTTTTGCAGGATTCATCTCATATAGCAATCAGTAATCTAATCATTCCATAGGGCCTCTTTCCCTTCATCTTCAACCTTTTCTGATGGGTATATCTTTTGATTGCCCCTTGATCCTTTGAGCCTCCATACTCAATCTTTGATCCGTCCATCTGTGACCCTGATCCTCATCACAACCATAGCCTTGCTGGTTGAAGAGAATGTTGTCTGCTGGAATTCTTGAGTGTGTTATACAACTCTTGATCCTTTTTTCCGACCGTACTGGTCTTATCCTTCCCTGATCATCTTTCCAGATCCAGTCAATTGTGACTGAGAAGTTTCTTTAAGCTTGAAACCTGGAGTGTTAGACCTCCCTTTATTCTTTAAAACGTTGAATTCTGCAACACTACTCTTGAGTTCCTTGGGAATTGTTGGGTTATTCTTGTTTGAATCTGTTATTGCTTTGCTTCTAGAGCTTCACAAACAAATTGCTTTGTTTTTTTCAACCACCAACAGTTATCTGGTACACTTCAAGCGCTTGATTGCGGAGAGTTGAGCAGATTCATTGAGAACCTGGGGGTTTGTTGGTATTCAGTTTATCTTTCCTCATCTTTCTCCAAAAACCAGATTTATTAGATCATGGGCATTGTTACTTACAACTGCCTTGTTCCATTGAACTCTGACAAAAACTTTGACTTATTTTGTTTGAGTCTTTCCTTGCACCATCTTGCCTCAGATAGTGTTATATCCATTGCTACCAACTATTCTCAAACTCATCCCTTACATTGATTCCTTATTTACAAGTTCCTGGACCTTGATTCCGGTTACATTTAAATATTATTGTAACTATTAGGAGGGCAGCCTAAACAGCACCTTTCCCCTCCACAGAACAGCCTGCAGCTTGTCACCATTTGGAGTCTTACACCATGTTGCAGCCCTGGTGGGCCCATTATTCCTTGGCTGACGGCCTACAGGGGACTGTTTTAGGGGTTAGAGGGACTCATTGCAAGTCCTTCCACCCAGGCCAGTCCTTGCAGCGGTGGGGGGGGTGCCAAGATTGCTCCCCCTGCCCCCTCACCTCCATTGCTGCAAGGGAGGGGGCCAACCGCAACCAGGCCTGTTGCATTTAAGTGAACAACATTGGGGGGGGGGGACCTGATCACCCTCCCACCTACAGAGGGTTGGGTTGCGGCGTTGAGGGAAGGGGGGTGCAAAGATTGCTGCCCCTATCCCCTCACCTGCATTTCTGAAAGGGAGGGGGCCAACAGCAACCAGGCTGGTTGCATCAAAGCAAAAAATGGTGGGGGGGACCTGATCACCCTCCCACCTACAGGGGGTTGGGTTGCAGCAGTGGGGGAGGGGGGCCCAAAGATGGCTCCCTCCATTGACGCAAGGGAGGGGATGAACAAACTTGGTTCAAGGAGTTGGGTTGCACAGCAGGGGGGGCGCAAAGATTGCTCCCCCCATCCCCTCACCTCCATTGCCGCAAGGGAGGGGAAAAACCAACTCAATGGAGAAAAGGGACTCCATCCAGGACTCTGGAACATGGTCATCTCCTGATGAATTCAAATTTTACAAAGCTTGATTTCTCCTGAACAGCATAAATTCACCATTTCACGGATTCAGTTGTGGTCATGAGAAAGCCTTCAGAAACTCAAACGCATCCCTCAAAGATTCCTGAAGCCCAAATGCTATCCATCCACCCTCAGTCTCTCAAGCGGGTTTGAACACCGTGTTAATTGCCTCCATAATATGAACCTTGTTGTTGATCATCAAGCCGGATTTCATCTTCAATTTATTTAGTCCTGGATGCTTGAGGTGTTCTAAGGAGGTTGGAAAAACCAAATGCAAGGCAGTTTTCATGTGAAAAATAAAAAAACTCTACTTAAAGCAATGATCCTGAACAGTTATCTGGTACCCTTCAAGCGCTTGATTGTGGAGAGTTTGGCAGGTTCATTGAGAACCTGGAGTTGGTTGGGATTGAATTGATCTTTCCTTATATTCTGCCAACAACCAGAGTTATTAGCTTGTGGGCATTGTTACTCACAACTGCCTTTTTCCATTGAACTCTGAACAAAAATTTGACTTATTTTGTTTGAGTCTTTCCCTGCACCATCTTGCCTCAGATAGTGTTGTTTCCATTGCTACCAACTATTCTCAAACTCATACTTTACATTGATTCCTTATTTAAAAGTTCCTGGACCTTGATTCCTGTTAAATTTAAATATTATGGTAACTCTTAGGAGGCCAGCCTAAACAGAACCTTTCCCCTCTGCAGAACTGCCTGCGTCTTAGCACCATTTGGATTCTTACATTTGGTCCCCAAGGGCGGGATCAAACCAGAAACTTTGGGATTTACAGTCCCAATATCAAAGTTTGGAATCAAATTCAAAATACAATTTTTTTCCTTATCTGTTTCTCTCTCTTCTCAGATCTGATGCGTGGAGGCAAATTATCCTAGAAGGAAGCCCTCCCAATTTGTGAACCATCTGGGCAAGGTACTTGTTGTTTTTGGTGAAACCCTACTCCTGCCACACTTGTGAGCCACTTTGGAAATCCGCTTTGGATATCTTAGGAGCCCTTCTCTTCAAAGTGGAATCTGCTGGTACCTCCTCCTCCCCTGTTTGAGTCAAGATGGTCAAGATCAAACCTCAAAACAAGAAATTAGGATTCAATGGGACAAATTTGGAACAATTCTTGGACTCCTATGAGATGGCTGCTGAAGTCGATGGTGCAAGTGAACACAATATGGCTTATCAGTTATAATTTTAATCTCTTCTGATGAAGTTATGGAAGTAATAAAATTGTTTGATGGATTCAAAACTCATGAATGGAGGCTCTTGAAGGAGGCTATGTTGGCTTATTGGGGAAAAGTAGATGCGGCTAGGTTTACTCTACAGGAGTTGGATGCTCTGGTTTCTCAATGGATCTCCAATGGTGGTGTCTCTTCAGCCTCTGATTATCAGTCTTTTCAAAAACCTTGGGATCCTATTCAGTCTTAACTCATCAGGAACAATCACATTGACACCGTGGACAAAATTTGAGTTCAATTTTTCCAGTCTTTTTCTCCAGGGGTGGAGGAAATGATTAGAGATGAATTATTTCAATCTGGATCCATGATTACTACTAGAGATATGAAGATTTGAAGAATGACTATATTTCCATGAGGGATGAAAAGGTAATGGTAGGCTATGGAGGAGCCTTATGAGGAGGAATAATAAGGTTACAAAGAGCCAATAGAGAGGGGATAATTATTGTATAGTCAAGAGGAACTGATCTGATGAGGAGGAAGGGGAACTCCGGTATTGTTGACTGGTAATCAGATGAGTTTCTTTCCTGGTCCAAGGGGAGGACCAGTACTCAAGCACAACTGGAGAACCCCAAAGGGGGCCTAGGGTAGCAGGGTTAAAACAACTAGAGAGCCCCCAGAAGGGGCCTGAGTCAATAATAATAGGATAATAAAAGCAGTAAGATAGATCTAAGGCTAAATAAATTTGTCAGTTACAAAATATGAACAGAAAAATGACAACAAGATATTGGTTCAAGCTCCCTGTTTTTCTGGTCCTAAGGAGTGTAGTGGATAAAGTCATGAAAGGTCAAACAGCTCTCACTTTTGAACAAACCAGAGTTGCTGAACCAGTACATGCTCCTTCCTTTAAAGAGTCCAATAAAATCATGAACAACATGGAAGCAAATTGTAGACCTAAAGCAAATCCTCAGGCTTATAAAGAAACTGCTATCATAGATGAGATCACCAAATTACTTTAGGCCTTTGAAAATGAGGTGGATCAGAAAATTTCTTCTTTAGCTACTCCTAAACGCCCTAGTTCTGTCCCAAAATCTACCCTAGTCTGTTACTAATTTCATAAGGAAGGCCATGGAACTGGACAATACTTGAAACTTCAGAAGGATATAAAGGAAAAGTTGGTGGAGAAGAAGGGGAAAAATTTCTTTCTTCCTAATGGTACTCTTATCCCTTTTGATTCATCTTGCCCTATTTGTCATGTGGTGGCCTCTTATCAGCCTCCACCTCCAATGAAAGCATCCCTTTCTTCCTTTGATTTCCAATCTTCCTGTGGTACTCTTCAACCTTGGTATCCTCCAGCTATCTTGTCTTCCATCCTTGCTGGGACTACTTATCAATCTGATCCAGCCAGGAAACAACATGAGGAACCTAAAACTCACAAAGCACCTTCCTTGCAAACTTCAATTCTTTGAAAACCAGTCAAAGGTTGATCCTGACCTGAGCCTCCTTCCTCTGATGTGGAAGGAATGGAAGTCAAAAAGGAGCCACTTATGGAAGGGTTTCCAGATCACCTAGATCCTCCTCTATCATCCAAGTCACCTCAGCCTTCTGATCCTATTTTAGTTCCTGCTTCACCTGAACCTCCTTCCTCCACCCAGCCCAAAGTTTGATTCAAAAGGGGAATCTCAAAGGAGCACCCCAATGCTGTGGAAGGATTATTAAAGAAAATTTCTGATCCCAAAATTCCTGATCTATCTGTGGCTGAACTCCTGTCAATCTCTTCATCTGTTGCTGAAGGAATGAAGAAATGGGTCTCTTGTCAACATGTGGAGATTGGTCCCAAAAAATTAAAGGTCTCCTCTGGCAATTTGATGGAGGACTCTAGTAGAACTAGTCCTTCTTCAGATTCCAATCTTTACTCCTGTCCTCTTGGTTTCCTCCCCTGTTATCTTGGTGACTCAGCTAAAACTGTTTCTCCTCTTGTGGACTCTGGATCTCAGCTCAACTTAATTTTGGAAGCTATGGCCTGTAAACTCAAACTTAGTCCTAGGGTCAGCTGCAACTCTGCAGTCTACGGGATAGTTAATCAATCTTGTGAATTTTTTGGTATTGCTGAAGATGTTCCAGTCAGGATTGGTCAGAATATTGTTGGAACCTGTCATTTTTGGATCACTCCTTTGGAAGGGCCTATGGTTTTGGGATGTCCTTTCTTGATGGATTTTGGTGCTACTCTGATGCTTTCTGATCAAGTTGGGGAGAGAATGCTTCTCCCTGATGCTCATGGTTGAAAGATTCAAGTCCCTATCTGTTCTTTGGATTTTGGTTTTTGGGAAAGAGATTTTCCTTGCCATTCTTCTAAATTGTCTTTGAAGCGGAAGCAGAAGCATAACTCTAATTCCTCTCATTTTTTATGTGAATAGTTGATCCTACTCATAGTTGTAGTTATTTTCAGCCTCAGAATTCAACTCAAAGATCAAACCTCATCCCCCAGGCTTATCTTTCATTCTTTTCATCTTTTTCATCTAAACTAGAAAATATCAAAAATCAAAAACATGTCAAAACAGAAAAGTCCAAAAATATTTCTTTTTGTTTGTTCTCTGGATCTGCTTTTCTTCTTTTCCTTTTACTCTTATGCCTGATCAATATTCTCTCAGTTCTGGTTCAAATCTCTGTAATGAGTCTAAAATATATCCTGATCTCAATTCTATTCTTGGTGTTTTTGGTATGGAGGAATATGGGCTTCAGTGGAGAAAATTTGGGGTGAAAGTAAGTCCTCCCAATGTTGCACCGCCAGGGAAACCTTCTACCATCATTTTTGAAACCTCAACTTGTGCCACACATGTGAGAAACATATTATCTCCAGGTTCTCCCATTATAGAAAAGGCACCCTTTGAGGATATTGCAGAACATTGGATGTGGAAAATTTTGGAACTTGGACTCAGTTTTTGTGATCAAGTCTCACTGGTCAACTCTTAGAGGAAAGAGGAACTCCTCTTTTTTGCACCCAAGTACAAGCTAGTCGCCAAGAAGGTCCAACCAGTCAACCAGCCCATGCCTCTCAACCTCAATCCTCCTCTCATGCGTTCTTCCCTATCTCATGATACTTACTGTTGCCTTCCTCAATCTCTTACTGGTCCCTTTGTGCCCCATGGTAGGGTCACTGAAAAATGTCTGAAGGTGGTCAACTCTGGTCCAGATGGATGGCTTCTTCATGATGAATTAAATTTAATCAAAAATGTTTTATCTCCAAGGGAAAAATCTATTTATTTCTGTGAAGAAGAGAGAGGTCTCTTGAAAGAATCCTATGGCCTCCCTTATATCATCCCTGTAGTTGAAGATGAAACTTGGCAAAAGAAGAAGATCCCTATCCCTGCTGCTAAAATTGACAAATTTGTCAAGTTGGTACAAGAATAAGTTTGTGCTGGCCTATTTGAGCAGTCAACCTCTAGTAATTCCAGCCCTGCCTTCTGTGTCCTCAACAGTAATGGTAAGCTTAGAATAGTTCATGATCTCCAACCTCTTAATAAAGTTACTATCAAAGACTCTGGTATTCCTCCAGCTACTAAAGAATTTTTCAAATCTTCTTTCAGCTTGCTACTATTGCAGATTAAACTGCAAAAGTAACATAAATAACATAAAAAAAATAATAATAAAATTAATCTAAGAAAGAGTAGAGAAAAAATGAATATTATTACAGAAATGGATTCTCCACCCAAAAGTAGGTAGGGTCACTCACTGACCCCACCCTTGAAATCCGACTCCTCATATTTTTAAATAATTAAGAAAAGAAAGACCAAAATACCCCAGGACACCACTATTGAACTTTTGGCCAATTAAATATTTCACACGTATTGTCACCTATAGGTTTCACACCTAAAATTCAGTCAGAGTTGAGGTGTTGTGTATATTTTAGGAATTACAAACGGAAATGTGTTCTGTCACAATTCCCGCACGCAGCGGTGGAAGCCAATGCACCCGCGGGCGACTGAAATAAAGCCCTGTCACTCCTTCAAGGTTGTGTGCGCAGCACTGGGCCTCTTACAAGTAAGCAGCCGGGGGACTACGGGTTGAAAAAGTGACAGGCGGCTTGAGAAACTTAGGTACCCCGTAAACATGCTACAACCCACAGGGGAAAATTCTACATATGTAATAAATTTTCCTGTGGATAGTAGATAATCTAAGAGTACATTAAATTATATAAAAATACTTAAATAACCCTTATAAGTATTTTTTATTAAATATAATTCAAAGTATCAAGAATGTCGAAAATAAGACAATGACAACTTCTAAAAATATATTAAAATACTTTAATATACTATTATGAGAATTTCTAGACATCAATATTTTTGTGACATACTAAGTAAATTAATGATATAGAAATATTACATGAATTTCTATGACTTATATTTTTAAGTAATTATCTTAGTAAATCAAACAAAATTTGAAAATAAGGAGTAAAATCAATATCATGACTTTACTCCAATTATTTAATACACAATGAGAACTCACCTGAAATCAGAATATCCGTAGGAATTTCTATTTGAACAATTTTTAAATTACTGGGAACATTAATTAAATAATACATAAGCAGGACAGATTAGTGTTATTCACACATCCAAATATCAATTATAAAAGTAGAATAATTCCCATACCCTGTAGAATTAGATGCTACCCGTGCTACAGAACCAGGAACACATGACAGGCTACCATTAGTTACCCTGCTAGCCTCAGTGTTTGTCCTTTGAGGCCCTGTACCCCTCAGAAGGACAATATTGGGACTCCAAAAGCTATAAATAAAGAGCTCTTTTGAGGATATTGATGGGCAGAGATCCATATATATTTATATCCAGACACCGTGCCAAGGTAATAAAATAATTATAAGAGATAAATAAGTGATTTATGACTTAGTCTGATCAATAATATCCATTCTCAACCTCTTTTTATCCGTTTAAACTGCTGAACAACCTTATAACCCCAGTATACAGGTTTAACCCTTCATTGCACGTCCCAAAAAGATAACCAAAAGATTTAATAATATACCAGTGAGTTTTATTATCCCTTCTCTGTTCTGGCAGCTTGTTTACGAAGCCCTGCCACTCAACCGTGTATTTTATATACATATTATCTTTGGGCAAAATATCCTTTAAACTAAACAGCCCAAAGTAACCAGGAGTAAATTTTTTCATACTGAAATCCCTGAAGAGAGGTATTAAAGATGCCCAATTTAATTGTGGCCCCTCTATAATAATATTTAATGATCAATTTATCCATATTGATTTAAAACAATAAACCATAACCAAACCAATTAAGCTTGCAATAAGCTTTATCCAAATATTTTACAGATTTTTGCTGCATTTATTAAACAATATATTTATTATTTATTCTATCACCTCTGGTAGCTAAAGGATAGCAAGGGTCTTGGCATCCAGGAGGCTGACACTTTCTCTTGGGGAGCTTGCTATGGTCTAGGGGACATTATGGGAGGCTATTAAAAACAATCCTTACATCCTATTTCTCACCCTATCACTACCTTTGATACTCTTCTTGGTTGATTTCAACTTACTCAATTTCCTCAAGGTGCCACCAATTTGGTTGCAGTCTATCAGTCTCAGATGAAGTGTATCCTCTAGGATGAAATCTCAGTGCAGTATTGGGAGGAAAAGCACTACAATCAAATAAGGGATTCCCTGAACCTTTGTGATCTAGTTTTAGCTTAAAATTGATCTTTGGAAACCCAATGGGGCAAGATTTTTTCAAATTGTTGGAATATACTCTTCTTGGTTGATTTCAACTTACTCAATTTCCTCAAGGTGCCACCAATTTGGTTGCAGTCTATCAGGCTCAGATGAAGTGGATCCTCTAGGATGAAATCTCAGTCCAGTATTGGGAGGAAAAGCACTCCAATCAAATAAGGGATTCCCTGAACCTTTGTGATTTAGTTTTAGCTTATAATTGATCTTTGGAAACCCAATGGGGCAAGATTTTTTCAAATTGTTGGAATGATCCATATTGGGTTGTTTTCCAAATTAGAGGTGGATCTTATGTGTTGGAGGAGCTAGATGGTACTCAAATGGCCAGAAGGTTCTCTGCCTATAAATTCAAGAAGTTTCATTGTTATGGAGGCAACTTGTCTTAGAAGTAAGTCCTTCCAATTGTGCACCACCAGGGTTATTTGCTGCATTTTTGTTGCAAAATCTACTGTATGCCACATGCGTGAGTAACTGGGATGCCTCCTGTGCTTTATCTCTGCCGCTTCTACGGCTCTTTTTGATGGATCAAGATATTTTGCAACTCTTCAATTGGTCTCAAGATCAAGAAATGGCCAATTTTCTTTTCAATTCCCTTGTATTTCTCCTTCTTTTTATATCTTAAAATTCAAGATGCAGACTAGGGACAGTCTTTAAGTTGTTGAGTGATGTGGTAAACAATCAGTGACACCTCAAGGACTATGGAAATTCTTGAATTTTTTTACATTCCCTTATCCATCACTGCAACCTTAAAAAAAATGTGTCTCTTGGCTACCCACTCATTTCCCATTATCCCAGATCTTTCCTGTCCTAGTGGTCTAGGAGGCCTTGCTTGGTCATCCAATGCCTGCCTCCTCTGTTCAAATCCCCCCTTGCTTGCGCTTCCCCCTGAATTTTTGGCCAAGCGCACGCAATCAGCCATCCCCTCCTCAACTCATCACCGCCATCCTCCTTCATGGATCTCTTGACGCAATTGGCCATCAACTGCCAATCTAATTGGCCATTGAGCTTCCCCCCCAAAAAAATTTCCCAACCTTGCCCCCCATCCTTGCCTCCATTGACCAAGACCAACAGCAATGCTTGCAGTTGTTGGAGACCCCATGACCAGCCCCATCACCCTATCTGTTCACAATATGTGATTGGTCACAGGAACAATCCTTGATCAATCACTCCCATGACTGATCTCATCCTCATCTTTGCCTTTGATAATCCGCACCTACCTAATTAAAAGGTTGACAGAAATGATGCTGTTGCTTCTTGCAACAGCTGTCTTCACCTTGCTCTACCTCAGCTCTGCCTGAGTCATCTCTGACACCCACAACCAACAATTTTTGTTTCTGGCTGTTGCAACCTTTGCACTGCCTTCAACAATCCCCCCTGCTGACCCACCGCCTCGATCCACCTGCTAGCTCACCAGTCTCCCGCGCGGCTTGTCCATTGCCTGCGTGGGTCTCAAATGTAGCCCAGGCCCATCCGCATTTCCACAGGCCTCTCACTAGCTACTCTCCTGCCTGTGCCCATAATTGGCATGGGATGGGGTCTTCCCATTCCTGTCATCCTTGGTTTAATTCATTTTTTTTTTTTGAGTGTTTTTTTTGTTTCTTTTTGTTTCTTTTGCTTTCATCATGACCATCCAAAAAAAAAAATTCTGCTCTATCTGTAAATCTCTCTTGTAAATAGTCTACAGAACTCTTGTCTATAAAAGAAGGGGCTCTCCCCTGCCTTTTCCAATCATCCATGGGAGTGTGTGTGTATGTCCCCCCCGTAATCATAGTATTTTCATCCTAATCCTCATCCTGGGTATATCCATGATTGCCCCTTGATCCTTTGAGCCTCCATACTCAAATTTTTGATCCGTCCATCTGTGACCCTGATCCTTATCACCAATCATAGCCTTGCTGTTTAAAGAGAATTCTGGCTGTTGGAATCCTTGAGTGTGTTATACCACTCCTTGATCCTGTTGGGATTACTGGTCTTACACCTTAAATCCCATGTAGTCTTTTCTTCTATGTCCCTTTATCCTTTTCTATCTGGTCTGAACCATTCTTTCTTGTCTTCTCCCATATTCTCTGTTTTCCCCTCTATTTCTTTCATTCTACAACCCATATACTCTCAGTCTGGTCTATATCATTTTTATCTTAGTGTGACTCCTCATAACTCCTCCCCACTCAGTCTGTTCTTCACTCATTTTCACACACGCGCGTCTCCTCTTCTACTCTCAGATGTCCACTAAACATGTCACACCTCTTGTGACATTCATACCACTGTGTCAACCTGAGGAAAGAGCTCACAACTGATAGAAGGATTCTCTCTCCTCATCCTTCTATTTGTTCCTCCACTCTGAATTTCCTCATGTGAGTATTTTTGTTTTCATAACTTCTCTTCTTTGAATGCGTTAAATTCAATCCTTCTATTTGTTCCTCAACTCTGAATTTCCTCAGCCTCAACAGATCCCTTTTTCCAACCATACTGTCTTGATCCTTCCCTGATAATCTTTCTGGACCCAGTCACATTTGACTGAGAGGTTTATTTAATCTTGAAACCTGGGGTGATAGAACTCCCTTTCTTCTTTAAAAATTGAATTCCGCCATGCTACTCTTGAGTTCCTTGAGAATTTTTGGGTTATTCTTGTTTTAATCTGTTATTTCTTTGCTTCTAGAGCTTCACAAACAAATTGATTTTGTTTTTTTCAGCCACCCACAGTTATCTGGTACCCTTTGAGCGCTTGATTGCGGAGATTTGGGAAGGTTCATTGAGAACCTGGAGGTTGGTTGGGATTTAGTTGATTTTTCCTAATCTTCTGCTGATGACCAGAGTTATTAGCTTGTGGGAATTGTTACTTGCAAATTTTTTTTTCCATTGAACTCTGAACCAAACTTTGACTTATTTTGTTCAAGTTTTTCCCTCCACCATCTTGCCTCAGATAGTGTTGATTCCTTTGCTACCAACTATTCACAAACTCATCCCCTTACATTGATTCCTTATTTACAAGTTCCTGGAACTAGATTCAGGTTACATTTAAATATGTTTGTAACTATTAGGAGGGCAGCCTAAACAGCACCTTTCCCCTCCGCAAAATTGTCCGCATCTTAGCATTGTTTGGAGTCTTACAACGCCTCAAAACTGCTGTTTACTGGTGTACACAACTCAAAAACACCATTTGTGGGGGGTATACAACCCCAAGGGGGTTGCGCATGTCTGAAACAAAACTTTTGACATGTATAGAGGGGTTTTTTGGCCCACACCTGCGCTTTGGATGGGCCTATGGGTCCACACACGTCCATTGGGCTGTGTAGGGACTCACAAAACTCCAACACTACTGGTGTTATAATTAAAGCCAGCAATTAGCTTAGGCAAATGAGCAGTATTTCAAGCAAAAGAAATGATGAACACCTTGGTTCTATGATTTCTGATGTGCTCTCACAATGGGGCAATACGTTGGATGATATTGGTGATGAATTCAATTGGATGATGAATGGATTAATGGAAAACAGCAAGGAGAAGAGCTCCTTAAGTACAAAAGATTACCCTCTTGTGAGCTCATGATAAAACAAGCCAAAAGGCAAATTTCCCGCCCCAAAAGAGCTCTACAGGCTCTACAGACCTTGTTACTTGGTTTGGACTACATCAGCTTGCATTGCGTCAGTCCCTGAACCCTTATGACCAGTCTATTCTGGTTCATTCTGGTGTTTCCATTGTTACGGGGATGAACCATCCCCTTTGCTGTTCAATCCCCTGCCTGGTTTTCCATTACAACCAGCTCAGTTACTCTGATTTCCTTACTTATGGGCTGTTTTCCTCATGCATCCAGTCCCTGGCCCCACATATGGGCCAGGTGGGACCCAGGACTCACCTGGGTCTGGTCTCAACCTCACTTGGGGGGGGGTGTAACCGGTGGACATGCCACCCCCCCTCTTTCTCTCAAATCCATGGTCGGGGCGGTCAAATCCCCTCACCAGGGGCCCTGGGGGTCAATACCCCAAGGTTTTTGTCAAAAATAGTGGGCTAGGGGTGGTCAGATCCCCTCAGCCCTTTGCTCCTACCCCTTGGTAAAGGGGGGGGGGGGGGGGGAGAGCGCCCCTCTCATCTTTCTTTTCTGGTGGGAGGGTGATCAGATCCCCCCCACCGCCGGTTGCTCTCTCTGCGGCCGGCATTGTCATCCACTGGGCAAGGGGGTGATGAAATACCCCCTGCCCTGACCAACCGCTTCATTGCAGGCGGTCTCTGGCTGGTTCAACCCAGCCAGCCACCCCCTCCCCCTTGCAATGGCAAGCGAGGGGAGGGGATGGAGCTGGGGCCCCTGGCCCTGCTCCCGCGGCTGTGGCTGCCGCTTGCAACCAGCCGGGCTGGCGCGGCTTGCACCGCTTGGGATCCCTCGGCCACCACAAAAGCCCTGCATGGGCCAAACCAAGGGATCCAAGCGGCCCTGAGCGGGCTGCGACAAGGGATGTGGCCCCAATGGGCCACACAAAGCCCAAGAACTGAGACAAAAACACTTTGGCGGGCCAGCCCGTCTGGCCAAGTATGTCAAAAATAAACCTTGGCCCAATTATGCCCATACAAGCCCATCTGGTTGTATTTGCCCATATCCCCCACCAGGCCCATTAGGGCCTGTGTACCAATAGGCCTGTTTCACACATTTTGAGGCCCGTTTCCCAAAATCCGTGACATCAACATGGGACCGTATGGTCCATGTGTGTTTCCAATGGGCCGCAGAGGCCCACATGTGCATCCCATTTAGATTACACTTATACGTAGCACACACGTAAGTGCATACATATTTTAACACACCCCCTTAATCCAAAAGGGGTAAAATCCGCATATTAGTCACAAAGCCTTGATGCTTGTTCCTATCTAAAGCCTTAGTCAAGATATCTACAATCATTGCTCTGGTGGGCATGTACCTCAACACAATCTCTTTGCAGTTAACTGCATTGCAAATATAGTTATAGTGAAAATCAATATGTTTGTTCTTGAATGGAACACTTGGTTTTGCGCCAATGCAATGGCACTCTGGTTATCAGAATACAAAAACGCAAACCCTTGTGGCTTATGTGTATCCTCTAAGACTTTTCTCAACCATTTGGCTTCCTGTGAAGCTACTAAGTAAGCTCTATATTCAGCCTCTGTTGATGAAAGACTTATTGCCAACAACTTACTGGAAATCCATGACACCAGATTCTTACCTAGGAAGAATACAAAACCACTTGTTGATTCCCTAGTGTTACCATCTGCCCAACTTGCATTGGAATAACCAACCAAATAAGAGTTTTCTGACTTTCTAAAAAACCTTCCCAGACTCTGTATTCCTTTAAGATACCTCATAACTCTCTTAAACCCTGACCAATGCCTCATGATTGGCTTCTCTAACTGTTGTGACAAGACACCAATTGAAAAAGCAATGTTGGGCCTTTTACACTGCCCCAAAGAATTAGGTGATCCAATAGCTGACCTGTAGTTGTTCCCAGATTGAACAAACTCCAGATACTCCTCATCTGTAGACTCCTCTAAACAAATGTTTGACTGCATGGGAGTACCAAACTCCTTTGCATTCTCTGAGCCATATTGCTCAAGAAGAGCTGCCACATAATGACTCTGGTCTAACTTAATACCATTCTTGATCTTACTGACTTTCATTCCTAGCACCTTTTGCGCCAGAACAAGATTTTTTTATCTTCAATTCATTTTTGAGTTTCTCTCTTTACCATTTCCAATAATGATAATGTCATTGAGCCATACAAACAAAATTGCATCCTTTCATACAAAAAGACAAGGTTTGGCCTCAGAAGTCTTGAAACCAATCTGTATCAGTTTCTCACTCATGGTATTATACCACAATCTAGCTGCTTGCTTCAATCCATAAAGGGATCTTCACATATTGAGGACATATTCCCCTTTATCTGCTGAAAGAAAACTTCTAACACAGATTTTCTTCATGCTTTCCCGTTTAGTCTCTACTAACCATTCAAAAAAAACATCAGGGATTGACATATAAACAGTCTCCTTGCCTCCAAGTTTTGCATTCAAGTATGCTGTTACAAACTCAGCTTGTCTGATTTCTTCCCCCAACTCCACTTCCAGAGCAATGATGTACCTGAAGGTGGACAGCCTTTCAGTTGTTGAGAAAGTTTCTTGGTAATTGATTCCCTCTCTCTGCTTGAAACCCCGTGCAAGGCATCTAGCTTTGAATCTTTTCAAAACTCCATTTGTGTCAAACTTCTTGTTTAACACCAATCTAGACCCCACAATGGTCTTTCCCTTTGGAACAGAATCCTGCTTAATCACTTCAAAGACACTATTATTTTTCTAGAGAATCAAATTCCTCAAAAATAGCACTCTTCCAGTTGGCTCTCTCATCAGAGTTCATAGCTTGGCCAAAGCTATTTGGGTTAACCTGTTACCCATTTCTGAACTCAACTCCGGGACTTCATTGAGCATACACTGTTCTAGAAATGTATCTTCCTCATATCCTGTGGCAGCATCATGGGACTTCCATTCCCTGTACCTATCAACTGGTAATCTAAATCTACCACTCCTTCTAATTGGAGGTGGAGGCTCATCAGGTTCTAAATTAAAGGACTCCCCTGAAGCAGGCACTGAACCCTCTGGTGGCACTTCTGCCATCTCTTCATCTTCTGGAACCACAGGTTCCTCAGCCTTTGCTGGTGAAATGGGTTCTAATTCTATTTCTTGCTGTGTCTTATTCAGAACAAAATCTTCACTCCTTTTGAGTGGAAAGGTACTTTCATCAAATTTTACATCCCTACTACGGATAACCTTTCTTTTCCCTGGACAATAGATCCTATAAAATTTACTTATTAAATAATAGCCTACAAGTGCCCCTGTTTTGGCTCTAGGGTCTAATTTCCAACCATCTCATTATGGTGGACACTATAATACATCAAGCAACCAATTGTTCTTAGGTGTGATGTTTTGGGGTACAACTTCCAAAACTGATAATAAGGATTCTTCCCATTAACACTTACAATGTTATGCAACAGACAGACTGTAAACATCAACTCAGCCCAGAAAAACTTTTGTAGACCAGATTGAGACATAATAGTTCTGACCTTGTCCAGTAAAGTCCTATTCATTCTCTCAACTATTCCATTATTTTTTGGAGTACTTGAAGTAGTGACTATATGAATGATACCATAATCTTTCAATAACCTCTCAAACTCTTTACTCACAAATTCACCACCTCCATTGGTGATAAACCTCTTGATCTCCTTCATTAGACCATTCTGTTTCCAGACTTTGAAGATTACAGAAACCTCCTCTGTGGTCTGATCCTTAAATCAAATGGGTTTAACCCAAACATAATTAGTTGAAGTGTCAACCAAATTGATGAAGTATCTTGCCCCACCAAGGGACTCTGGTGTGAATGGCCGTGCCAAATCAATGGAAAATTCCTCTTTAGGAACATCAGTGCAATCTCTAATCTTTGAGAACACATTTCTAGTCTTAGCCCCTAAGGTACAACTCTCACAGTTGCTGTCCTTTACCTTATGGCCACTTCTATTGTGAGCAACAGTGATAAAAGCTGAGATTTTGAACAAGCTTGCACAAAAAAGCTTGTTACAAACTTTTCCACTAAGAACAGTTCTCCCATACATATCAATAACAAAATTATCTTCTTTGAGATAAAAAATCTGGAAACCTTTTTTCCACAACAATCCAAGAGACACAAGGTTATAAGGCAACTCTAGTACATAGAACACTTTCTCAAAAGAAATTTTGAAACCCAAGTGATTTGCAAGAATAACTTTTCCAATTCCTTTAATCTGAATTGTTCTGCCTTTTTGACCAATATTTACAACTCCATCATAATCACTAAGATTTGAAAATAAATTTGGTTCAAAGAACATGTGATCTGTACAGCCAAAATCAATTAAAACAAGAACATCCTCCTTCAATCCTCCTAATAGGAAAGAAGCTTTATCATTGACTGATAAGTTCTTATCTTTGAGGTTTACATTACTCACTTTGTAATCAATCAAGTCCATTTCTTGATCCTTATCAATTTTGGCCTTTTTGTTGGGACCTTCTTCCCCAACAACCATTTCCATTGGACCATCAAAAGCCACCATTGCAACGTTTTCAGTAGTGAGATTGACCTCCTGCTCATTCTCTTTGGACTTCTTCCTCTTCTTGGCCTCCTTGCAATTCTTAGCATTGTAAAAGATTTAAAGAATTGAGAAACCTAGACCAGGCTGATTCATTTCAAATCCAAACACAAGGTTAGAGACTTTGAACAAAAGTTGAACAAAGCACCAAACAAAAAGGACAGAAAGGAAAAAAAAAACAGAGACTGATGGTTCTACAGGCCAGATAATGACCTCTGAAGAGATTAAGTAGAACAGAGTAGTTTTTGAGGATTTGCAGTTGACTGATCCAACCAAAGTGTAGTTCTGAGTCCAATGATAGATTGGTTTGGAGGAATGTTGAGTTGATTCCTTCAGTGAAGTCTTCAGGTTCAGATGATTTGGTGATTGAAGTTGTATGCAAGAAGCTGGCAAGTGGTTGAGTCTGAGTCTTCTGTCATTGGACAGGAGATGCTTGCTTGTCTTTTATGTATGAGTTGAGTAGTCGCTAGAGAGTCAGAGGTGACAGGTTCTTCTGGTACAGAAGACAGGTGACAAGACAGATGACAGCTAGACACAAGAAAGTTGGAAAAACTACAACTGGAGATTCAGAGACGTGCAGGACACAGCACACAAGATGTGAAACAAATAAATAAGAATGAAAGGAACACAAAAACAGGGCTGACACAAAGATGGAATTAGATGAAAAAATCAACAAGCAGAATGCCCCTTATTCTGAAAATTATAGCATAAGACCTTGGACAAATCCTTTTTTGCCTTCTTGTGAGATTTTCCAGTCTTTCAAACAAGGGCTGTTCCAGAACCCCCCTTCATCTTGAACTGAAGATCATCCTTTTCAATCCTTTGCAGCACATCCTCCTCCCCAGGAAGAGGATAAAATTGAGAAATAATTCTGACTAAAGAATCAAACTCCTTTGGTAGCTTCTGAATGATTAAGAGGGAAAAACACTCAGGATCCATGTTAAGTCCTGATGACTTAAACTTGGCCATGCTAGACCTAGCCGCTGCAATAAACTTTAAAATTTGAATATTGTAACTTAAAAAGTTTATTCAAAGCTATACCCTTCTGGTGAACAGAATCCCCAGCATACTTGGACTTAAGCAACTTCCAAACAATGATTCCCCTCCTTCTCTCATTTTCCCTAAGAGTATCAGCAACCCATGTCACATGATTCTCATTAAGATTCCTAAGGATGAGATGATAATAGTTTTTCTCCACTTCTGAACTGATCAAAGTTTCATCTGCATCCATTATCTCCCCAAAACAGATGTTGTCCAGCTCACCATCCATAAGAACAGCCCAAGCATTATAATTCTGAATATTCAGAACTGTCTTAGTGGAGCTAACATCAGGTATATAGGACATCTTCTTGGAAAACTTCAGGTCTTTGAGGTTCTCCAGAGTAAGGTACAAGGGTCTAGATGGCTTGGGAGTAATGATGATGTTGGTACTGACAATGTGTTATAATTATGGCCAGCAATTAGCTTAGGCAAATGAGAATTATTTAAAGCAAAAGAAATGCTGGACACCTTGTTTCTATAATTGCTGATGGTCTCTCACACTGGTGAAATACGTTGGATGATATTGTTGATGAATTCACTTGGAGGATGAATGGATTAATGGAAAAAAGCAGGGAGTAGAGCTCCTTAAGTACAAAAGATTGGCCTCTTGTGAGCCCATGATACAAAAAGCCAAAAGGCAAATTTCCCGCCCCAAAAGAGCTCTACAGGCTCTACAGACCTTGTTACTTGTTTGGACTACATCAACCCGCATGGCGTCAGTCCCTTAACCTTTACAACCAGCCTATTCTGGTCCATTCTGGTGTTTCCATTTTTACGGGGCTGAACCAGCACCTTTGCTGTTCAATCCCCTTTCTGGTTGTCCGTTAAAGCCATCTCAGTTACTCTTATTTCCTTAATTACAGGCTGGTTGCCTCATTCAGCCAGTCCCTGACCCCACATAGGGCCCAGGTGGGACCCAGGACTCACCTGGGTCCGGTCTCAACCTGACTTGGGGGGGGGGGGTGTAACCAGCAGACATGCCGCCCCCCCCCTCATTCTCTCAAATCCCTTGTGGGGGGGGGGGGGTCAAATCCCCTCACCAGGGGCCCTGGGGGTAGATACCCCCAGGGTGTTGTCAAGAATAGTGGGCTGGGAGTGGTCAGATCCCCTCAGCCTGTTGCTCCTCCCCCTTGGTAAAGGGGGGGGAGACTGCCCCTCTCATCTTGCTTTGCTGGTGGGAGGCTGATCAGATCCCCCCCACTTCCAGTCGCTCTCTTGTTGGCCGGCATTGTCATCCCCTGGGAAAGGCGGTGATGAAATCCCCCCTTCCCTGACCAACCACCTTTTTGCGGCCAGTCGCTGGCTGGTTCAACCCAGCCAGCCACCCCCTGCCCCTTGTGATGGCAAGCAAAGGTAGGGGGAGGGAGCCAGGGCTGCTGGCCCTTGCTCCTGCGGTGGTGGCCACCGTTTGCGACCGGCCAGGCCCGCATGGCGTTGCACCGCGCAGGATCCCTTGGCCGCCGTGACAGCCTTGCAAGGGCCGTTGGGCCCTGTGTGGGCCAAACCAAGGGATACAAGCAGCCCCAAGTGGGCAAAGGAACAGGCAGCAGCCCCAAGCAGGCTGCGACACGGGCAGCAGCCCCAAGCGGGCTGCAACACGGGCAGAGGCCCCAATGGGCCGCCCCAAGCCCGAAACCTGAGACAAACACACTTTGGCGGGCCGGCCCGTCTGGCCAAGTATGTACAAAATAAACCTTGGGCCCAATTATACCCATAAAAGCACATCTGGCTGTATTTGCCCATATCCCCCACTGGACCCGTCAGGGCCCATGTAACAATAGGCCTCTTTCATGCATTTTGAGGCCAGTTTCCCCAAATACGTGACATCAACAGGGGCCTGTATGGTCCATATGTGTGTCCATTGGGCCGCAGAGGCCCAAATGTGCATCCCATTTGGATTACAATTTTATGTAGCACATGCGTAAGTGAATACGTATTTTGAATACTGGGAGTTGTGAATTGATCATCACCCTAAAAAAACAAAAAAAATAAAAAATAAAAATAAAAATAAAAATAAAAATAAGTAAAAAAAATATGAAAAAAAAATGAAGAAAACCCAAACACCAAAAATTAAATAAACAATGAAAGAGTCTATGAAGCAGTCCTAACATATAAGTTCCAAAAAATAAAAGTTCAACTTGAATAGCCCTAAATTAAAAGTTCCAAAAAATACAATTTAAACTTTACAAGCCCTAAAGTAAAAAAACCAAGGAAAAAAGAAAAGTAAATTGAAAATCCCTAAAGCCAAAATACAAAAAAAAGAAAAGTAAGTTGTAAATCCCTGAAGTAAAAACACCAAAAAAAATTAAGTTCAACTTGAGTTAAGCTGATCTCATCAAAAGAAGTGAAAATACACCTTATGATGGGATGAGCCCAAAAAAAGTTGAACTGACTGACTAATAAAATCCATTAAAAACACTCATCATAATGACATTAACTCAAAAAAATAAATGTAATGATTTTGAAAATTTGATAGAAATTTCTATTAATACAATTACAAGATCAGAATCAGAACTCAAACCCAAATGATGAAATATGAAGTCTAAAATTGAAGTCCATAACCTAGAATACACGTGCCGTTGATCTTTGAGATGATCAACCCAACCAGAAGCTTTCTTTGAAATGAAAGCAGTGGGTTTTGATACAATGGGCAGGATTGGATTCATTTCTCCCTCAAGTACTCATAGAACCCAGTGGTTATTGTTTACAAAGGAAAACCAAATAGGTTTTGATTGATCTGTAACGCCTTTTTTCATTGGATTACAAGAATAAAATGACTACAATGAAATGAAACATATAGTTCTGGCATAAGAGTCTGCTATTATTTCACAAATATCTAACTTAGCCAGCCATTTTGAAGAGAAAATCTTTGCATTGATTTCTTCAAAATCAAGTATTTTTTTAATATTTTCTATTTCTTTTGCACCACCAAGCATCTGAATGTAGCATGCTTTATTTTTCTGCAATTGTTCAATTATTTCCTTTCTCACTTTACGCCAACCATGTTCATCATACCCAAGCAATTTATGAATGAATATAAATCAACAATTCCCATCACCAATTGGATCCCAAAACTCATCCAAGAACTTATTTAATTTCTCAGTTATTTGATTGATGTATTTAACTTTGGGTTCCTATGATCAAAAACCAATTATCCAAAATTATAATACCATTAATTAATCACATCAATACTCAACAAAGATGAGATTCTGGTTGATGCTTCATGCATTTCTTCATTCTCTGAAGAGGATTTGGATTCCAAATAAAGTGAAGTTTATTAAATTTAACTCCCTTCCTCTCAACCAAGAAATTCAGATTCTGATCCTGCAGAATTTGACTAATAATTAAAATCATATCATAATCAGTTCATTGAATCAAAAAAATGAAAATTTAACAAAACAAAAGACTTTAAATATTTCCTTTTTTCTCATTTGGTGCCCCTTGAATTGTCATTTACAACTTAGGATGGTTTTCAATGTGTTTGAATAAAGAAGTATGTCTCCAGGTATCTGTCAATTTTGGCTGGCCTCTTCTTGATTGCAAGAATCTAGGTTCAAGTCTTTCCTTTCATCAATAATTTATGGTCCCCTGAATCAAGTACTTCAACAGCACGCAATGATCTTTTTCATGATAACCCATGATCATTGCATTGAGCTTCACATTTAACTTATAATTGTTGAGAATTTAATCACCATCAACCTTTCAAAATTCAAAAGGATAAAATACTAGTAAAGTAGGAATCATCATTCAAAAATAATTAATCCCATTAAACCAACTTACAGAACTAGAACTGCAAGGTTCATAATTGAACATCCACTGAGGATGAACAACCTGATCAGCCACAACAGAGCCTCTTGACACTAGTAGGTCAACTATCTGGTGGGAAAAACCCAGAGTCTTGGAGTATGAATTGGTGCAAAATTCCCCATCATTTTTCTGCTTTAACACGTCTAATTTTTCCACAACAAATTTAGTTGCCTCTAAAGGCAACTTGTATCCCAATGGTAACATTTCAGTTGGAAGAACTATTCCAATCTTTATTCAAGTTTTGCAAGGGGAAGCATGAAACAATTGAATTTGATAGGCAAATTTTCCCTCTAGTTTCCTCCAAACATGCAACATGTTTCCCAAATAATTTGCGAGGAATTTTTTGAGAGTAGGACGGGCCCCTTCAACCCAGGATGTGGAATTATTTCCAAATTCAGGTTTTTTGACAGTCCAAGCAGTTAAAAAGGTTTCTTTGATAAGGAAGATGTTAAGATCCTTATCCTTGAACACATCCTTGCGGTCTTTCAAGAAACACTTTATACAATTTATGATGTAAGCAACCCAAAACTAGGAAGATTAACAGTAGAGGTATTTGGCACTTAATATAAGTTCCAAATCATTGACCTCTGCCTTCTCCTTGGTTTTTGAGGCCCCATACTTATCCCACAGAGACATAAAGCTTTTCCACCCTTCAACATCATTATTAAAGCACACTTTACAGTTTGCTTAGACAAGTGGCACTGAAAACACTGTCTTGTTGAATCAGGGAATTTTTGTTCTATAGCACAAATCAGAGTTTTTTCACAGTCAGTCACAAAGACGTTTGGAAGTCTTTCAGGATTATAAGCCAGCTAATTTAGTGCATTTACAGAACAATTGTAGGAATCAAATTTTTCTCTTGTTATAAAAAAAGAGCTTTTGTGAAAGTTTTTGGTTGGATGTAATTCCTAAAACATGCAATAGGGGTATGTTGTACTTATTTGTTTTATAATTACAATCAAACATAGAAATATGATCAAATTTTTATTGAAAAGCTTTAATGACTTGGGGTGCGCCAAGACTAGGGCCTCCAATTGTCCCCGTCAACTGAATTTTGCTCAAAGAACCCAACCTGAATTGGCAAATTGTTCAAAGATAACCTAAATAAGACTTTTCCCCTTGATTTCTGCTAGCCTTAACTTTTGCTTAGTGTTATAAATTTTTGGTCATCAACATATTTGCCGCCATTGATCTTGCTCAATTTTCTTTTGAGTTGAAGTGTATTGAGCCCATCATTCGTGCCTTTTTTTAAATTGACCCAGGCCATCCCAGAGAACTTCCTCAGGTCAGGATACACTGAGGGGCATGGAGATGGTTGATGGTTATGTTGATCATGTCTGTAGGAGATTTGCCAAAAGTTACCTGCCTTTGTGAAACTTGCACAGATTAAAAAATTGCACCCATCCTTCCTTGTGTGAGTTTTCCTTGAAAATTCAGTGAGGAATTTACCAGAGTAGGAAACATTTCTATCACAGGCTAAATCCACATATTGATTACACTTTGAGTTGAAAACTGTTAAAGCGTAACCATGCTTCATTTTCCATGTTTGAAAATATTTTTGTGCCTCTTCCCTAGTAGGAAAAGCTCTCACAGGAGGTGGGTGAAGAGGATCTTTCATAGTTACATAGCCATATTAACATAGTGCTACTTCATTTTCCATCAAATTAAATGAGGCAAAGAAAAGAGTAACATAAAACGTTAGTCACCACCAGAGGTCATATCAATGTATGAATTTTTTTTTAAATTGTCACCCTAAATGAGGATGGAATTGGGGCTTCCAATGATTCATTACCCAAATCATTCCTGTCCGCAGCTTTTTTCCTTACACTAAATGTATTCCATCAATGCAGCCATTTCACAAAAAGGAGGGCTTGCCAATGTTCCCATAATCAAAAATAATTGCACTGGTACTTCAGTGTTCAATCCAACTTTCAATTGAATATCTAAAAAGTTTTCTCAATTTAAAGTTTAGAAAGATCCAGTTTAGTGGGAAATTCATTTGCATTTCACTTTAGTTTCAATGATTTGTTTTCAAGTTTCACTTTATTTCACTTGAGATTCACTCTAGTTTCACTTTGGGATTGCTAGGTGGGGTCCAACAGTCCACATACTAGGCATTGATCCCAAATTTTGGTTTATGGAACTCAAATGTGTTCCAGGGGGTCCTTAAAATTCTGTATACAACCACCAGGGGATTGCGTGTGTTTGGAAAGACCTTGTGGACATTTGTAGATGCATGTATGGGCTCCCATGCGCGCTTTGGAAGCTTCTATGGGCACCCACACGTGCATTGGGCTGTGTAGGGCCTTAAACAACTCCCACACAACTGGGAGTAGTGAATTTATGATCACCCATTTTTGAATTCCATTCTTTAAAATAAAATTCTGTTTTGCATTTTGGTTTGGATTAATTCTTCAATTTTTAAAAATTTTAAGACTTTTGGGCCATTTGGAGGCTTTCCCGTCCGAATTTGGATTTTTTTGATTTTTGAATCAAACCAAGATAATTAGGGCTTGAATGAATTTAATTCATTACCAGATAAATTTTGAGTTTCCCAAAATTCACCAACTAGGGACAGGAGTTTCACCAGAAAAAGCAATACAAATTTGAGGATGCAAACCAAGGGGTAATGAAGAACAATTTAAATAAGGGACGCTCAAGGATGCTGAGATTTTCATTGAGGAATCTTCCAAAATTCACCAACTAGGGACAGGAGTTTCACCAGAAAAAGCAATACAAATTTGAGGATGCAAACCAAGGGGTAATGAAGAACAATTTAAATAAGGGACGCTCAAGGATGCTGAGATTTTCATTGAGGAATCTTGAGGAAGCCAGGAAATCATTTGAGTAATGCTCATGTGGTCAGGCTGGGACTGGACTCAATAAATACAATAAAAAAGTAACTTAATCTCAGAATATGTGAAAACTAATTTCTCAGGAACAACAAAAAGAAAAATTAGGCTTTAAAATAGTGAAAAAATGGGAGTGTTTAACAATTGGATTTGCGTAAGAAAATTAAGAATCAAAGTAATTCATGTCACCACTTTAGTAGTCACTTAATGTATACAATTAATAGGTATTATATACACAACTAATTCACTAGCTTGTTGTTGGAATTTTGGAAACTTGTGAACTTTTTTATTTCCAATAAAAATTTATATATAAATTATTTCAAGATTGAGGTATAATTGAGTCTGAAAAGCATGCCAGTCAAGTAGTCTGATTTTTTTACTGATCAAACTCATGTAGCCACAGAACCTTGAGTCACTAGTCCCCTTAAGAAACTGATTATCTCTAAGACTCATCTTTCTTATATTGATTTCCCCAGTTCTAGTGTCTGTTGAATAACCAAATCATTTGGATTAACCCCCCAATTGAGTTATGCTTCCACTCTTCTTTTGACTGCTTTTATGCCCTTTACTATGGCTTCCTATGTCTCTGATTTGTTTCCTACTGTCTATCACTGAAGAGGTTGGAATTTCTTTGGTTCACTCTTCATTCATGATGAATTTCCTTTTCTCATTGTCAGAACCAAAAGTTGTTTTCTAACTATTTGGTTTGTATTTAGGCTACTTAAACCAGCTGAAGCGCTGCCAATTTATCCTCATCATTCCTTTTTGAAAATAATTGAAATTTCCCCCATAATAACTTTCCCTTTGGTCTGATATGTTATCTTGACAACACAAGAATCAATTCCTTCCCCTCCTTCTCTCATTCTCTCCTCCTTTTCTCTGCTGCTCATTGTAATATCAACACCTGTGATTTGAAAAATCTGGAATATCCACAAGAGAGCAGTTGAGGGTGGAGCATGTATTTACTGGATATACCATAGTAAAATATTGTATAAACTTGCATTCAATATTAAAAAGAGGGAAGGGTAAAGCTGGCATGGTCAATGGTAGTAGCAAAGGTATATTTTGACTAATCAAGAGAGGTACATTTTGAATAATAGAGAGAGGTAGATTTTGACAAATAGAGAGAGGTAGATTTTGACTCATACAGGGAGGTAGATTTGCACTAATTCAGAGAGGTAGATTTGGACTAATAGAGAGAGTTAGATTTTGCATAATAGACAGAGTGATTATCCCTCAAAGAAAATTTCAAAGATTAGTGGATAATTTGCAGATAAGAAGCAAGACTGAAAAGTTTAGAGTGTATTTGGATTGAAACAGGTTTATATTTTGTACTGATGAGGGAGTTAGGGGGATTTCTAGGTGGAACCCATCACAAAGAGCTTCAGATCACAAAATGACCTGAATTTTCTGAAAAAAATTGGAATTTGTAAATTCTTTGAAAAATTTACCAATTAATTGGGAAATGGCTTGAGAAGGTGGAATAACTCCAAGCTAGGAGCATCTTTTATTTGAGGGATACCCATTCAAAATTTTAAAACCATTTTTCTGAATTTTTTGAGAAAAGTTTAAACAATCAAGGCCAATGTTAAATTTGGGACCCAAGAGTTGCAAACATGTGTTGATTAACATTCAAAAACAATATGCCTTGTGAATGGCAACTCACAGCTCCACAAGGAGCGGGAAAAGCTTCCCACAATTGGAACATCCCCCAATTGAGACTCAAAATATGTTGTGAATTCCCATTTGCAACCTATTTTGAGTCTTGATTGGGGGTTTGAAAATCCCCGGGGGATGCACAAGTTGTGATTGGGTGTTGCACTGGTTTTGATGGCCCATTCAAGGCACAATGGCCCAAAATGGGTGATTTTAGGGGGAATTGAGGTACCTAGGAACGCCTGGACCCCATTTGAGTTATTTCAACCCAAATTTCCAGATGTGGCATAATATGTGGGACTATTATTGGGCCACAAAAAGAAACTTGGGAATTAAAAAATCTGCCTATTGTCAAAAAGGTCTTTTCACAAACCACGTACACACACAAAACATGCCCATTGGATAAATTTATTTTTATCAAACAAAAATTGAGCAAGCTTTTGGAGTTGTTGAATTTAAAATTGAATTTAAAATAAATTGCCATTAAATTTTTTTTTTATGGGAACAGTGGAAAGCCCAATCCCCCTTGGTTTCAACATGGCTGCATTAAGGGACTTAATTAAAATTCTTCTCAACAAAGCTTTGGAGGAATCTGGGGATTTGGTTGGGAGTTGGAAAAGAAAAAATTGGAAGCCCCAATTGCATATTAATCTTGGTTCACAATTGAGGAACAAGATGTTTCTTCACAACTGGAATTGAATAAAGGTGGTTGGTCACAATTCATATTTCATTTGAATGAGAAGGATTTGGCTTGATCAATACTAACATAACCATGTGATTTTTTAATATGTAACTGAGAGGTGCCAGAACTGCTTGAACCTCCTCCTGTCAGAGAATTTTCTAGTAGGAAATAATCCAAGATTTATTGTTGAAAACAGGAAGCCATGCATGGCTATGCATTGAAAACATCAAAGTCAAAGAAGGATAAATATGTGGATCTAGCATGTGAAAGATTTGGGGTATATGAAAGGTTGTGCATCTCCAAAGGTCAAAGGCATACCCAAATGAGGAAGGTTGAGTTTAAATTCATTATCTGTGCAAGGTTTAAAGGAGCAGATCCCACATGGCATCTCTCCATTAGAAATCGTCTACACAATCATCAACCAACTGAAAACCCCTCAGTGCATTCTCAACTGCAGAGAATCTCTGGTCAAGCCTTGGATAAACTTAAAGAAGGCATCAAAGATGGGCTCAATAAAATTCAACTCAAAAGAAAATGGAGCAAGAGGGATGGTGGAGAATTCATTGATGATAGAACAATTGTAAGAGAAATTGTGAGCTGATTAAACTGGACCAGGATGTTCAAATTGCAACAAAACAATTTTTAAGGAGAGAAAAGCCAGGAAAACAATAAAAAGCAATGATGAAAGGAAACAAACAGAAATAGTGCCTCTACAAGCAGGGTAATGGCCCTTGAAAAGACTGAATAGAGTATTCAAAGGCTGGATATGACACAAAAACCAATCCTACCAGGGGAACTTGAGAACTAGGAAAATGCCATCAGTTTGATTTTCTGAAGATTGAATTGATAATTTGATTGGTACCTACTCCTACATCAACCTCAAAGGTATTCAGGTGGAAAAAGTCAGAGTTGTAGACCGATCTAACCAATGTGGGTTGGTTAGCTGATGCGTTTGAAGCTGGCGGTTGAGGTGAATTGTTGGGTGTCTGGTTACTGAGTAGTGATTGGCAGATATAGGCGTAGGAGTACCCCCAAACTATCTTTCACGGTGAGAGCAGCTGATCTGATAGGTGAAAAGAGGTGATACCTATCAGGGAGAGAGAAGTGCTCTCTGCACTTGGTGACTGCTTGTCAAACAAGAAAGAAAAGAATGATGAAATGGGAAAACAGAAGACAGCTTGACACAATAGAGACAAAATCTGATGACACTAGTAGACTGA
Source organism: Puccinia polysora (assembly GCA_025617555.3). NCBI lineage: Eukaryota > Fungi > Basidiomycota > Pucciniomycetes > Pucciniales > Pucciniaceae > Puccinia > Puccinia polysora. Next base: position 38,275,662 of record CM062617.1, read on the forward strand.
GAGAGATTAATAGGTGGTGATCCAGCAGAGAAAGAATGAAAAAAATATCAACACACCCACTGAACTCAATATCAGGACAATTGTTACAATCAAATTTACTTAGCAAGTCTTTCAACAGCTGCGGTACTGGGTGCATTTGTGAGAGAATTGGCTAACATGTCTTGGGATAAGATAAGCTTGGTTTCAATGAGCTGATTGTTCCAGTTGATCCTGAAGCTCTTTAGTAGAATCTCAATGTATTTAGCGTGAGATTTACAACCAAATTGCTTGATCTTGTTGTTGAGTCCTTTGTTGTCAATCAGATGTACAGGAGATTGCCATACGGTTCTCCAGATTTCATAAATGAGATGGTTCATTCAATGCCACTCACGATGACTGGCTTATATTGCGTTGCATTCAGACTCTTTGGAGGAGTGAGCAATGCTTGCCTGTTGGTGGCTGGTCCAATATATGGGAAATACCTTGAGCAGGCATATGAACCCAGTCTGTGACAATTGAGTGGTGCAATCATCCCCCCAAGTGGCATCACTATAGATGAAAAGTCTTGTAGCTAGAGTCCTGGCATGGAGGATGAGCCAATAGTCAATTTTTTACAGGAGATATCTCCACACATGCTCCACTTCTTTCAAGTGCAAAATACTAAAATTTTCTGAGAAACAAGCTAGATTTGACACAGCATAGATGATGTATGTTCAGGCTAGCGTAGCAATAAAGTTGAGTCGCCCTATAGGCAATTGGTAGTTTTTGTCAAGTTTCTTAAAGTATTTAATTTCTTGCTTGGTGGCTGGTTGAAGGTGAAGGCCAGAGTTACAGGGATTTTTCATTGGTTTTGCTTCAAGGAGATCCATTTCTTCCAGTCCATTTTTGATTTGGTTCAGAAGCAACAAAGCTATGTAGTCCCTTCCAATGTTGACTTTCATTCACAGTAAAGTATCCACCACGTGAGCCAAAGAGTCCTTGAATTGCTTAAGAAACTTTGTCTTGAAGCTGTCTGCATCCCCAACAACCACAAGGTCACCTACATGGAAAAAGAGTGCAGCAATTTTTTCTGCATGAAGATAGAGAAAAGGATTGCTGTCACTTTCTTTGAATCCATTCTCTTTGGTCCATGTTGTCAGCTTGTTACTATTGCAGAGCAAGCTGCAAAAGTAACAAAAAAACATAAAAATAATAATAATACAATTAACCTAAGAAAGAGTAGGAAAATCATAAATATTATTACAGAAATGGGTTCTCCACCCAAAATTAGGTAGGGTAACTCACTGACCCCACCCTTGAAATCCAACTCCTTATATTTTTAAATAATTAAGGAAAGAAAAACCAAAATACTACGGCTCCATTATTGAGTTTTTTTGCCAGTTAAATATTTCACACATTGGCACGTACAGGTTTCACACCTAAAATTCAGTCAGAATTGAGGTGTTGTGTATATTTTAGGAGTTACGGGCGGAAATGTGTTTTGTCACAATTCCCGCACGCAGCTGCGGCAGCCAATGCACCCGCGCGCGGCTGAGATACAGCCCTGTCACTCTGTCGAGGTTGTGTACGCAGCCCCAGGCCTCTGACAAGTACGCAGCCGCGGGACTACGGGTTGACAGAGTGACAGGAGGCCTGAGAGGCTCAGGTACTGTGTAAACATGCTACAATCTACACAGGAACATTCTACATATGTAATAAATGTTCCCGTGGATAGTAGACAGTCTAAAAATATATAATATTATATAAAAATACATAAATAATCCTTATATGTATTTTTATTTAATATAATTCAAAGTACCAAGAATTTCGAAAATAACAAAATAACAAATTCTAAAAATATATTAAAATACTTTAATATACTTTTATGAAAATTTCCAGAAATCAATATCTTTGTGACATACTAAGAAAACTAATGATGCAAAAATATTACATGAATTCACATGACTTATATTTTTAAGTAATTATCTTAGTAAATCAACTGGAACTCAAAAATAAGGAGTAAAATCAATATTATCAATTTTACTCCAGTTATCTAATACATAATGAGAACTTACCTGACATCAAGATCTCTGTAGAAATGTCTATTTATATAATTGTTAAATTACTGGGAACATTTACTAAGGATAATTAAGTAAATAATACATAAATAGGACAGATTAGTGTTATTCACACGTCCTAATGTCTATTATAAGGTGGAATAATTCCCATACCCTGAGAAATTAGATGCTACCCGTGCTATAGCACCAAAAACACATGACAGGCTACCTCTGGTTACCCTGCTAGCCTTATTTTCCGTCACTTTGAGCACCTACAAACCCTCAGAAGGACAATATTGGGACTCCAAAAGCTATAAATAAAGAGCTCTTTTGAGGATATTGATGGGCAGAGACCTAGTTATATTCATATCCAGACACCGTGCCAAGGTAATAAAGTACTTATAAGAGATAAGTCAGTGATTTATGGCAACGTCTGATCAATAATATCCGTCCTCAACCTCTTTTTATCAATTAAAACTGCTGAAAAACCTTATAACCCCAGTATACAGGTTTAACCCATCAGTACACGTCTCAAACAGATACCCAAAGGATTTAATAATATACCAGTAAGTTTTATTATCATTTCTCTGTTGTGGTAGCTTGGCTACAAGGCCCTGCCACTCAATTGTGTATTTTATATACATATTATCTTTGGGTAAAATACCCTTTAAACTAAAGAACCCAAAGTAACCAGGACTATGTGTTTTCATACTGATATCCCTGAAGAGAGGTGTTAAAGATCCCCAATATAATTGTGGCCCCTCTATAAAAATATTTAATAATCAATCTATTCATATTGATTCAAAACAATAAACCATAACCAAACCACTTAACCTTGCAATAAGCTTAATCCAAATATTATGCAGATTTTTGCTGCATTTATTAAATAATATATTCATTATTTATTCTATCACCTCTGGTAGCTAAAGGATATCAAGGGCCTTGGCATCCAAGAGGCTGACACATGTACTGATGCTCTTGTACCAGTTGAGGGGTGCCTGCTTCAAGATGTACCAGGACTTGTTCAATTTCAGATACTTGGGTGTTCTATTTGAACCCATTGGTTTTTTGATGAAAACATTCTCCTCCAGGGGTGCATGAAGAAACACCCCCTTCATGTCAAATTGAAGTATCTTGAGATTTTGATCAACCAAGCAGCTAAGTAGGGCTTGCAGTGAAGTAACTTTCCCTGTGGGAGCAAAGCTATTGAAGTAGTGAATGCCAAACATTTGATTGAATCCTTGAACACAGACCCTTGCTTTCAGAGAGGTCTCTCCAGTGTGAAGATTTTCCTTACTTTGGAAGGCCCAGCTTGTGTTGACAGGGTTGACTACTTCTGATTCAGTTGAATCTTCCCAGAATCCAAGCTTTTCAATGGTATTGAGTTCTTTTTCAATGGGAGCTATAGAGTTTGGCAGTTTCAGAGCTGCTCTGATTTTCTTTGGTAGGGATTCATGATAGTAACTGTATGGTTCGTGGGCCTTCAGTTTGGATCAGTCCCTTAGGTTTGGTTTTAGGACTTTGAAGAATTTGGCGGAAGAGAGGTTGGTATTGTTAGAATTTTAGTTTTTATATATGTGACTTTCACTGGAGTTTGAAGTATCTTTGATTTAATTGATTTGATTTTTATTATTGTTTTTATTGAAGTATTAAAATAATGGGTGAAATATAACTAGGCTGTGTTTTCTTTATTGTGATTGTCAGGCTGTCCAATCATAAGCATTTCACATACCATGTCACTTGAACTGCTTATGTTAATTTTGCCTTATTCATTTTGTACTCAACCACTTTTTAGCCAATCATGTATTTAGTCTATATAAACCATGGTGCTCTCAAGTGGAATTGAATCATCTGTTCAGCCAATTACATCAACCGGAGTGTCCTTTTACTCCTGTTCTCAGGTCCGTTACGCTTGACCGTACAAGCTCCTTTCACTCATTCTTTAATCCTTTCATCTCACTAGAGCTCAAGCTCTCTTTTTATTTCTACAGGTATAAGGTGAGTCTTGATCATTTGTGTCACTTATCTCTGGTTTAAGTTCCTCAAGTTCCTTAGCCACTGGATCATCAGCAGGTGAAGTTGAGTCAACTGCTTTAGAGGGAAGACAATTTTGATGGTCTCATTGTCATCAGGCAGCAAGGAGTTGTCAATGGCTTGAATCTTGAGAAACTTTATGTTTTTTGTTTTGATGATCTTTCCCATCTTCAATAGAATTTTGTGGGAGGAGAATCTAGGGTTGTACCCAATAAAGAGTCTTTCTTCACCTTTTTCATTAAGTTTTGAAATGATTTTGATTTGGTTAAGCAAGTAGATGAATACAGAGCCAATAGGTTTTAGTTAGTCTGCCGGCAGCTTGCTCTTATGTAGCGTTTCCAAAGGTGTTGGTTCTCCTTTCTCAAATTGTATCTGGTTCAGAGCAGGGCAACAACTCTGGATGACCACGTGTCAACAGTTATTTGGTATCTTGGTCAAAGAAAAAACTGACCTTACTGACTCCATGATGGTATGATTTTCTCTTTCCGCTGTAAGACTCCAAACAGTGCTAAGCCGCAGGCAGTTCTGTGGAGGGGAAAGGTGCTTTTTAGTATTCCCTCCGAAGAGTTAAAATAATATTTAAATGTAACCAGAATAAAGATCCAGGAACTTTTAAATAAGGAAACAATGTAAGGGATGATTTTGGGAATAGTTGGTAGCAATGGAGACAACACTATCTGAGGTAATATGGTGCAGGGAAAGACCTGAACAAAATAAGTCAATTTTTTTTCAGAGTTCAATGGAACAAGGCAGTGGTGAGTAAAAACACCCACAAGCTGATAACTTTGGTTGTTGTCAGAAGATTAGGAAAGATCAACTGAATCCCAACCAACCTTCAGGTTCTCAATGAACCTGCCCAACTCTCCGCAATAAAGCACTTGAAGGGTACTAGATAACTGTGGGTGGCTGAACAAAAAAAAAGCAATTTGTTTGTGACGCTGTAGAAGCAAAGCAATAACAGATTTGAAAAAGAATAACCCAACACTTCTCAAAGGAATTAAGAGTAGCATGGAGGAATTTAACTTTTAAAGAATAAGGGAGGTCTAACATTCCAGGTTTCAAGCTTAAAGAAACCTCTCAGACAAACGTGACTGGATCTGGAAAAGATGATCAGGGAAGAATAAGACCAGTATGGATGGAAAAAGGGATGAAGAGTGGTATAACAAACTCAAGAATTCCAGCAGACAGCAATCTCTTCAACTGGCCAGGCTATGGTTGGTGATAAGGATCAGGGTCGCAGATGGACGGATCAAAGATTTGAGTATGGAGGCTTAAAGGATCAAGGGGAAATCAACAGATAAACCCGGGTTAAGGATGAGGAATTGAGTTCACTGACAATAACTGGGGTGGAAATACACACACACTCCCATGGATGTTTGGAAAAAGGCAGGGGAGAGCCCCTCCTTACATAGACAAGAGGTCTGTAGACTATTTACAAGAGATATTTACAAATGAGTGTGGAATGTTTTTTTTTTTTTTTTTTTGAGGAATGTCATCAGAAAAAAAAGAAAATAAAGAAACAAACAAACAACTCAAAAAATGAAGAATTGAAATGATGAAAAATAGGAATCGGAAGACCCCGGCTTGTACCAATGATGGGCCCGTGTGGGAGAGTAGAAAGTGAGAGGCCGCATGGACAGGCTGACGGGCCCCAGAAACTGCTGGCCTGCGGATGATTGGGCAATTGCGGAGACCTTGGACAGATGAGGGAAAGGACTCACACTCGGGCGCAAGTGGTGAAGCAAGCAGGTGATGAGGATCAGTTGAAAGGGTGGATTAAGGTGGGCGTGGATGGAGCATTGGTTGGAGAGACCGCCCAAACCAAACAACAATGGAGGTGAGATTAGTCATGGGGATGACAAATTGAGTCAGGTGACGGGGATTGTCCCCACAACAAATCTCACGCAGATGATCAGAGATGACAGGGGGGCTGGTCTTGAGGTCACCAAGGACGGCAAGCAAAGTTTGGGGTCATTGGTCAATGGGTGAATTTTGAGGAGAAGGAGGAGCTTGATTGAATTGATCAAGTTTTTTATGAATGCTCTCACAGAGCAAATCAGTGTAATAAGCGAGAGGATGGAGGGCAATGGATGATGACTCAGAGTGGTTTGTGATCAGAATTGAAGGATTGGATCCAATCAAACATCCTGGTTGCTCTGTTCTTGACCGGCTGGTGCTTGGGGGTGTTAAAATACGTACGCACTTACGCGGGTGCTACGTATAAGTGTAATCCAAATGGGATGCACAAATGGGCCTCTAAGGCCCATTGGACACACACACGGACCATACGGGCCCATGTGGATGTCACGGATTTGGGGAAACTGGCCTCAAAATGCGTGAAATAGGCCTATTGGTACACGGGCCCTAACGGGCCCGGTGGGGTATATGGGCAGATACAGCCAGATGGGCTTGTATGGGCATAATTGGGCCCAAGGTTTATTTTGGACATACTTGGCCAGACGGACTGGCCCGCCAAAGTATGTTTTTCTCAGTTTTCGGGCTTGGGGCGGCCCATTGGGGCCGCCGCCAGTGTCGCGGCCCACCCGGGGCCGCTGCCCGCGCCGCGGCCCGTTCGGGGCCGCCTGTGTTCCTCGGCACGGCCCACGCGGGGCCCGACGGCCCGCGCGGGGCTGTTGCGCGGCCGAGGGATCCCGCGCGGTGCGATGCCGAGCGGGCCCGGCTGGTCGCGCCCGGCGACCAGCGCCGCGGAGCCGGGGCTCGCGGCCCCGGCTCGCTCCCCCTCCCCTCGCTCGCCGTTGCGAGGGGGATGGGGGCGGGCTGGCTGGGTTGAACCAGCCAGCGACCGGCCGCGACATCGCGGTTGGTCAGGGCAGGGGGGACCTGACCACCCCCTTGCCCAGGGAGGTGGCGGCGCCGGCCGCGGTAGTGGCGACCGGCAGGTGGGGGGGATTTGATCACCCTCCCACCTAGCGAAGCGATGCAGAGGGAGCGAGTGGCGCTCTCCCCCCCCCTTTACCGAGGGGGAGGAGCGTCGGGCTGAGGGGACCTGATCACCCCCAGCCCAGTCCTTTTCCTAATGACGACGCCCTGGGGGTATCGACCCCCAGGGCCCCTGGTGAGGGGATTTGACCGCCCCCACCAGGGATTTGAGAGAAGAAGGGGGGGGGCGGCATGTCCGCCGGTTACACCCCCCCCTAGTGAGGTTGAAACCGGACCCAGGTGAGTCCTGGGTCCCACCTGGCCCATTTGAGGGGCCAGGGGCTGGATGCATGAGGCAACCAGCCCGTAAGTATGACAATGAGGTCATCAGGACCGGTTGTAACAGACAACCGGCCCAGGGGATTGAACAGCAAAGGGGCTGGTTCAGCCCCGTAACGGTGGAAACACCAGAATGGACCGGAATAGGCTGGTCGTAAGGGTTCAGGGACTGATGCCATGTGGGCTGATGTAGTCCAAACCAAGTAACAAGGCTTGTAGAGCCTGTAGAGCTCTTTTGGGGCGGAAAATTTGCCTTTTGGCTTGTTGTATCATGGGCTCACAATAGGCCAATCTTTTGTACTTAAGGAGCTCTTCTCCCTGCTGTTTTCCATCATTCATTCATCATCCAATCGAATTCATCCAACATATTGCCCCATTGTGAGAGCCCCATTAGCCATTATTGACACTCAGTGTCCAGCATTTCTTTTGCTTTAAATACTGCTCATTTGCCTAAGCTAATTGCTGGCCATAATTATAACACATTATCAGTACCAACATCATCATTACTTCCAAGCCATCTAGACCTTTGTACCTTACTTTGGAGAACCTCAAAGACCTCAAGTTTTCCAAGAAGATGTCCTATATCCCTGATGTTAGCTCTACCAAAATAGTTCTGAATAGTCAGAACTATAATGCTTGGGCTGTCCTTATGGATAGTGAGCTGGATAACATCTGCTGTGGGGAAATTATGGATGCAGATGACACTCTGATCAGTTCAGAAGTGGAGAAGAAGTCTTACCATCTGATCCTTAGGCATCTTGATGAGAATCATGTGACATGGGTTGCTGATACTCTTAGGGAAGATGAGAGGAGGAGGGGCAGCATCCTTTGGAAGCTGCTTAAGTCCAAGTATGCTGGTGATTCTGTTCACCAGAAGGGTATAGCCTTTAATAAACTGTTCAAGTTACAATATTCGAATTGTAAACAGTTTGTGGCAGAGGCTAGGTCTAGTATAGCCAAGTTCAAGTCATCTGGACTTAACATGGATCCAGAGTGTTTGTCACTCTTAATCCTTCAAAAGCTGCCAAAAGAGTTTGATTCCTTAGTCAGAATCATTTCTCAATTGGATCCTCTTCCTGGGGAGGAGGATGTGCTTAAAAGGATTGAAAAGGATGACCTTCAATTCAAGATGAAGGGGGGTTCTGGAACAGCCCTAGTTGGAAAGACTGGAAAATCTCGCAAGAAGGCGAAAAAGGATTTGTCCAAGGTCTTATGTTACAATTGTCAGAATAAGGGTCACTATGCTAAGGACTGCAAGGAGGCCAAGAAAAGGAAGAAGTCCGAAGGGGATGACAAGGAGGTCAATCTCACAACTGAAAACGTTGCAATGGTGGCGTTGGATGCTCCAATTGAAGAGGCTGTTGTGGAAGAAGGTCCCAACCAGAAGGCCAAAATCGATGAGGATCAAGAAATGGACTTGATTGATTATGAAGTGAGTAATCTTAACCTCAAAGATAAGAACTTATCAGTGACTGATAAAGCTTCTTTCCTACTAGGAGGATTGAAGGAGGATGTTCTTGTTTTGATCGATTCTGGTTGTACAGATCACATGTTTTTTGAACCAAATTTATTTTCAAATCTTAGTGATTATGATGGGGTTGTAAATATTGGTCAGAAAGGCAGAACAATTCAGATTAAAGGAATTGGAAAAGTTATTCTTGCAAATCAACTGGGTTTCCAAATTACTTTTGATAAAGTGTTCTATGTACCAGAGTTGCCTTACAACCTTGTGTCTCTTGGGGTGTTATGGAAAAAAGGTTTCCAAATTCGTTATCTTAAAGGAGATAGGTTTGTTATTGATATGAATGGGAGAACTGTTCTTAGTGGACAAGTTCGGAATAAGCTTCTGTGTGCAAGCTTGTTCAAATTCTCAGCTCTGAGCACTGTTTCTCACAATAGAAGTGGCCATAAGGTAAAGGACAGCAACTGTGAGAGTTGTACCTTGGGGGCCAAGACTAGAAATGTGTTCTCTAAGAGTAGAGATCACACAGATGTTCCTAGAGAGGAATTTTCCATTGATTTGGCAGGGCCATTCACTCCAGAGTCCCTTGGTGGGGCAAGATACTTCATCAATTTATTTGATACTGCAACTAATTATGTTTGGGTTAAACCGATTCGATCTAAGGATCAGACCACAGAGGAGGTTTCTGTAATCTTCAAAGTCTGGAAACAGAATGGTCTGATGAAGGAGATCAAGAGGGTTATTACCGATGGAGGGGGTGAATTCGTGAGTAAAGAGTTTGGGAGGCTGTTGAAAGATTATGGTATCATTCATATAGTCACTACTGCAAGTACTCCACAAAATAATGGAATAGTTGAGAGAATGAATAGGACTTTACTGGAAAAAGTCAGAACTATTTTGTCTCAATCTGGTCTGCCAAAGTTCTTATGGGCTGAGTTGATGTGCACGGTGTGTCTGTTGCACAACATTGTAAGTGTTAATGGGAAGTGTCCCCATTATCAGTTTTGGAAGTTGTACCCCAAAACATCACACCTAAGAACAATTGGTTGCTTGGTGTATTATAGTGTCCACCATAATGAAATGGTCGGAAAATTAGACCCTAGAGCCAGAACAGGGGCACTTGTAGGCTATGATTTAATAAGTAAATCTTATAGGATCTATTGTCCAGGGACAAGAAAGGTTATCCGTAGCAGGGATGTAAAATTCGACGAAAGTACCTTTCCACTCAAAAGGAGTGAAGATGTTGTTGTGATTAAGCCACAAAAAGAAATAGAATTAGCACCTATTTCACCAGCAAAAGCTGTGGAACATGTGGTTCCAGAAGATGAAGAGGTGGCAGACGTGCCACAAGAGGGTTCAGTACCCGCTTCAGGTGATTCTGTGGAATCAGAACCTGATGAGCCTCCACCTCCGGTTAGAAGGAGTGGTAGGGTTAGAGTACCGGTTGACAGGTACGGGGAGTGGAGATCCCATTATGCTGCCGCAGGATATGAGGAAGATACATTTCAGGAACAGTGTATGCTCAATGAAGTCCTGGAGTTGAGTTCAGAAATGGGTAACAGGGTTAACCCAAATAGCTTTGGCCAAGCTATGAATTCTGATGAGAGAGCCAACTGGAAGAGTGCTATTTTTGAGGAATTTGATTCTCTAGAGAATAATAGTGTCTTTGTAGTGGTTAAGCGGGATTCTGTTCCAAAAGGAAAGACCATTGTGGGGTCTCGATTGGTGTTAAACAAGAAGTTTGACACAAACGGAGTTTTGAAAAGGTTCAAGGCTAGATGTGTTGCACAGGGCTTCAAGCAGAGAGAGGGTATTGATTACCAAGAGACTTTCTCACCAACTGGAAGGCTGTCCACCTTCAGGTACATCATTGCTCTGGCAGTGGAGTTGGGTGAAGAAATCAGACAAGCTGATTTTGTAACAGCATACTTGAATGCAAAACTTGGAGAGGAGGAGACTGTTCATATGTCGATTCCTGATGGTTTTCGTGAATGGTTAGTAGAGACTAAACCAGAAACCATGAAGAAAATCTGTGTTAGAACTTTTCTTTCGGCAGATAAAGGGGAATATGTCCTCAAGCTGTGTAGATCCCTGTATGGATTGAAGCAAGCAGCTAGGTCATGGTATAACACCATGAGTGAGAAACTGATAGAGATTGGTTTTAAGACGTCTGAGGCCAATCCTTGCCTTTTTGTGAGGAAGGATGCAATTTTGTTTGTATGGGTCGATGACATTATCATTATTGGTGATGGTAAAGAGAGAGTCATGGAGACACTCAAAAAGGAATTCAAGATAAAAGATCTTGGTCTGGCGCAACAGGTGCTTGGAATGAAAGTCAGCAAGAGCAAGAATGGTATTAAGTTAGACCAGAACCATTATGTGGCAGCTCTTCTTAAGCAATACGGCTTAGAGGATGCAAAGGAGTTTGGTACTCCTATGCAGTCAAACATTCGTTTAGAGAAGTCTACAGATGAGGAGTATCTGGAGTTTGTTCAATCAGGGAATGACTACAGGTCAGCTGTCGGACCGCTTAATTATTTGGGGCAGTGTACAAGGCCCGATATTGCGTTTGCAATTGGGGTCTTGTCGCAACACTTAGAGAAGCCAAGCATGAGGCATTGGTCAGCGTTTAAGAGAGTTATGAGGTATCTTAAAGGAACACACAGTCTGGGACTGTTGTTTACAAAGTCAGCAAACTTTGATTTGGTTGGTTATTCCGATGCAAGTTGGGCAGATGGTAACACTAGGGAATCAACAAGTGGTTTTGTATTCTTTTTAGGTAAGAATCTGGTGTCATGGATGTCCAAGAAGGTGTCGGCAATAAGTCTTTCATCAACAGAGGCTGAGTATAGAGCTTACTTAGCAGCTTCACAGGAAGCAAAATGGTTGAGAAAAGTCTTAGAGGACACACATAAACCACAAGGGTTTGCATTGTTGTATTCCGATAACCAGAGTGCCATTGCGTTGGCGCAAAACCAAGTGTTCCATTCAAGAACAAAACATATTGATGTCCACTATAACTATATTCGCGATGCAGTTAACTGCAAAGAGATTGTGTTGAGGTACATGCCCACTGGAGCAATGATTGCGGATATCTTGACTAAGGCATTAGACAGAAACAAGCATCAAGGCTTTGTGACTAATATGCGGATGTCACCCCTTTTGGATTAAGGGGGTGTGTTAAAATACGTACGCACTTACACGGGTGCTACGTATAAGTGTAATCCAAATGGGATGCACAAATGGGCCTCTAAGGCCCATTGGACACACACACGGACCATACGGGCCCATGTGGATGTCACGGATTTGGGGAAACTGGCCTCAAAATGCGTGAAATAGGCCTATTGGTACACGGGCCCTAACGGGCCCGGTGGGGTATATGGGCAGATACAGCCAGATGGGCTTGTATGGGCATAATTGGGCCCAAGGTTTATTTTGGACATACTTGGCCAGACGGACTGGCCCGCCAAAGTATGTTTTTCTCAGTTTTCGGGCTTGGGGCGGCCCATTGGGGCCGCCGCCAGTGTCGCGGCCCACCCGGGGCCGCTGCCCGCGCCGCGGCCCGTTCGGGGCCGCCTGTGTTCCTCGGCACGGCCCACGCGGGGCCCGACGGCCCGCGCGGGGCTGTTGCGGGGCCGAGGGATCCCGCGCGGTGCGATGCCGAGCGGGCCCGGCTGGTCGCGCCCGGCGACCAGCGCCGCGGAGCCGGGGCTCGCGGCCCCGGCTCGCTCCCCCTCCCCTCGCTCGCCGTTGCGAGGGGGATGGGGGCGGGCTGGCTGGGTTGAACCAGCCAGCGACCGGCCGCGACATCGCGGTTGGTCAGGGCAGGGGGGACCTGACCACCCCCTTGCCCAGGGAGGTGGCGGCGCCGGCCGCGGTAGTAGCGACCGGCAGGTGGGGGGGATTTGATCACCCTCCCACCTAGCGAAGCGATGCAGAGGGAGCGAGTGGCGCTCTCCCCCCCCCTTTACCGAGGGGGAGGAGCGTCGGGCTGAGGGGACCTGATCACCCCCAGCCCAGTCCTTTTCCTAATGACGACGCCCTGGGGGTATCGACCCCCAGGGCCCCTGGTGAGGGGATTTGACCGCCCCCACCAGGGATTTGAGAGAAGAAGGGGGGGGGCGGCATGTCCGCCGGTTACACCCCCCCCTAGTGAGGTTGAAACCGGACCCAGGTGAGTCCTGGGTCCCACCTGGCCCATTTGAGGGGCCAGGGGCTGGATGCATGAGGCAACCAGCCCGTAAGTATGACAATGAGGTCATCAGGACCGGTTGTAACAGACAACCGGCCCAGGGGATTGAACAGCAAAGGGGCTGGTTCAGCCCCGTAACGGTGGAAACACCAGAATGGACCGGAATAGGCTGGTCGTAAGGGTTCAGGGACTGATGCCATGTGGGCTGATGTAGTCCAAACCAAGTAACAAGGCTTGTAGAGCCTGTAGAGCTCTTTTGGGGCGGAAAATTTGCCTTTTGGCTTGTTGTATCATGGGCTCACAATAGGCCAATCTTTTGTACTTAAGGAGCTCTTCTCCCTGCTGTTTTCCATCATTCATTCATCATCCAATCGAATTCATCCAACATATTGCCCCATTGTGAGAGCCCCATTAGCCATTATTGACACTCAGTGTCCAGCATTTCTTTTGCTTTAAATACTGCTCATTTGCCTAAGCTAATTGCTGGCCATAATTATAACAGGGGGTCGGAGGATGATGGTGAATTGAGAAAAAGGTTGGTCTGATCACCTTTGTAGGATCCAGATGGGGTCTGCCAGGTGCAATTGCTGCGGCTGGTGTGAGAGATGGAGAGATTGAGCCAAGTGGGTCTTTGCCCATGTGTTTGGAAAAAGATGATCAAAGTGCAAAGGGGGAGGATTGAACGTGGGGGCTGGAATCTTGCACATTTCAAGGAGGCACTAAACCTTTAGGCCAAGGAAATCTTGAGAGACTGGAAATTTGCGCAGGGTCATTCAGGAACAGGGATTTTTTTTCGCAGGTGTATTGATGGATAAGGGGATGTAAAAAATTTCAAAGATTTCCATAATCCGTGAGGTTTCCTGGATTGGTCACCACAACACATTGCCATTGTGTTGGGAGTGATATGCTTTTCTTATCAGATGATTGATGGATTTCAATTTGAATAATTCCTTGAGGGAATTGTTGGAAAATTACCATTCTCCATCTGAGACAACCTCTATGGGATACCTCTGTTGCCTTTTTGCTTTGTTCTGTTGGATTATTGAGATTGAAGAGGAAGCCAAAATAAAATAAGATTTCAAGAGGGCTGGAATATGACAACAATCAGTAAGTAAGAAAATGAAGAAATTTCAATAAAAGAATAATAGAGATTGAAGAAAAAAAACATGAACAGGTTTTGGTAGATTGCATAAGGAGATGGAGTTTTGATTGAGGCTATGATAGGATGAATATATTTGATGGCAGACTGATGACTTTTTTTAATAAAGAATCAAGAACTATCAGAGTTGATACGCAATCAGTTAGAAAATGAGAAACATTGGGGTTAGTCTTACCAGACAAAGCTAACTAGAACTTAGGTTGAGGATAAAAGGTTGGGATTTTGAGTAGCTCAGATTTCAAGTATGTTGAAGTTTGAGGAGTTGTTCAGGGAGAAGGTATGAGTAAAAGAATAAAGAAGAGAAAGAGTAGAGACAATGAACAAGAAGAAAGAAAGAGAGAGCAAGCGCCATTGAGTAGTCTGGGATCCCTGTTGAGTGTATGGAGTATTTACACTGAGGAGTTGATTGTGTTGGGAAGCGCAGTTCAGTGACATGGATGAGACAGGGAAGAACAAGAGAAAGAAGGAAGGGAAAAACAATTTATTTTTGAATTAGGTCTGAGAGTGAGATTATTCAACACCCCCTATGGCTGGTTGGACTGAAGACAATGAGGAGTGAGAGGGGTTGATAAGGTTAGGTAGATTTGCCAGTATTTTGGAAGGCAGAGCCTTTGTGAGGCAATTGGCTTTCATTTCAAGAGAGGGAATTAATTTGATGATAAGATTTCCTAGGGAGAGTTTCTCTTGTAAGGCTTTGGTTTTGATGTCAATTTGGCGAGTCTTAGAGTTGCAACCAAATTTCCTAAGTTTGTTGTCAAGACCTTGGTTATTGATATAATGGAGACTTGGTTTGATCTCTTTCTTCCAGAGCTCCGCCACTAGCTCTTTCATCCAAATAGCTTTGAGAAAGGAATCAACTAATGGGTTCAGCTCTGCTTCTGTTGTTGAATGCTTAAATTTTCTCTGTAAATAGCTGCTCCATGAGATGAGCAAACCAAAAAAGAGAGACAAGTGGCCAGATTGAGAGCGTTGAGTTTCCAAGTCATCACTCCAGGTTGCATCACAAAAGAATTTGATTTGATTTTTTGAGGTATGGACTTGAAGGGTGAGTTTGAGGCCTTTTGTAGTCTTGATATATTTCCAAAAACGTTTGACTTCCCTCCAGTGACAAATTCCAGGTTTTTCACAGAATCTAGCAAGGCTAGAGACTGCAAAACTGAGGTCCAGTTTTATGGGGCAAGCTATTTAGTTCATGAGAAATACGGCTGATCTGTAGTTGATTTTAAGATATTTAAATTACTTGTGTTCTTCATCCTAGGCTGGAGTGAGATTTGCATTAACTGTGAGAGAAATGGACGATGGGTTCCAATCACTCATTTTAAGTTCTTCCAGACGGTGCTTGATGTGTTTTGGTTGGGAAAGCATGATTTTTTGTTGGTGCGCTTGTATTTAATACCCAGGATTGTGTTAGGTTTGTGGTGACTTGAGTTAGGAAATTGCTTGAGGAAGGCAGTTTGAAAGTCCTTTCCCAAGCCTACTAAAATGAGATCATCTACATGAAAAGATAAAACTGAGTTGCTTTCTGAATGGATTTAAAGAAAAAGATTTGAAATGAATTTGTGAAAGCCTTGCTCTAAAATCCAGGATGTTAGAGTGTTAAACCGGTTTGCAGGAGCTTGCTTGAGTCCGTAGAGCAATTTCTTGAGAATGAGATATTTGGATGTTCTTTTTGAAAATTTGGGTATTTTTATAATTACCTTGTCAGATAGAGGAGCATGGAGAAAATCACTCTTGATGTCAAATTGCTTGATAGGAATAGAGTGGTATAACCCAAAGAGAAGAGCCATTTGAAAAGAAGCAGCCTCCCCAGTGGGTGAAAACGTGTCTTGATAGTCTAGGCCGTAGATTTGATTGAATCCCTGAACACATAGTGGGCTCTTGTATACAAGTTGGTTGCCATGACAGTTGTCCTTGAGTTGATAGACCCAGTTTTTGTTGAGAGTATTGATGGGTTCTGGTCCTTTGTAGTCATCCCACACTGCAAGACTTTCTATTCCATCAATTTCAGAGTCCATTGAAGCATCCTATTTGGTGGAATTGTAACATTTTTTTGCCTGTTCAAAGATTTGAGGAACATAGTAGTGGTGGTAGCCGTAACATTGAGGAGGATTGAGAGAGGATCAATCCCTTAGTCCATATCTGGGGTCTAATTAACTAGCCAGGTTGTCAAAAGAATCTGAAGATGAATCAGAAGAGTGTTTGTTGGGCTGAGGAGAACAAGGAGTTGGTGTACAAGAATAATAATTGGGAGTTTCAGGGAGATGGATTGGGGGAACAGATGGAAGAGGAAGAGGAATATTTTCATCCAACTTTATGAAAAGCGCTTCATCTAGAGAGGAAGTGGAGGAAGGATCAGGAAGAGAAAAAGTAGGAGAATTTTTGATAATTGTGAAATGTTTGGAAGATATGATAGCTTTTTCAGGCGTGAGGATTTGATAAGCAAAGAAACTGGGGTTGTAACCCACAAGAGGTCTGGTGAGACTGTGGTCTTTAAATTTTTTTCTGCAAGCAATTTTGTTGTCTTAGTAAGCAAATTTGGAACCAATAATATGAATGTAGCTTTATGGGAGAGTTTTGTTAGTAAAGATATGATAAGGAGACAGGGAATGAGGATTTTTGGGAATTTGATTCAAGGTGAGACAAGCCATTTTGGAGATTTTGGCCCACGGGTTAAGAGGAAGCTTGAAGCTTGGGAGGATAGCGCGCATTGATTTGGTAAGAGTTCTATTATTTCTTTTGATTTTTCCATTGTGTTTGTGATGATAGGGTTCAGTGACAAGATGATGAATGGAGTTGGAAGTTAAGAAGTCTTTGAGATCTGAAGAGGATAATTCTCCACCCCCATCAGTACAGATGGTGGCAGGGAAGCAGTTTTGATTTTGAAATTTCTGGTTGAGAATGATTTTAAGCTGATAACCTGCGTCTGATTTGTGTTGAAGAGGAATAGCAGAGATATATCCAGAGTAATTTTCCACTACTGAAATAATTTAGTTCATATGGTTGAAACATGAGGGGGTAATGGGTCCAATAAGATCAAGGTGAAGTTGTTCAAAGGGTCAAGAAGTTGGCAATTGGATATTCTTGAAAGAAAACTTGGAAATTTTAGAGAAAAAACAATCTTCAAATTGGAAATTGGAGAGAGAGTCTTGAGAGAGATTGGGGAAGAGATTTTTAAGACAATAGGGACTGGCTTGTCCAAGAAGTTTGTGAATATATTTGATCTTTTCAGTTGTGAACTTGTTTTATGAGAGGTAGCAGAGTTTTCAATTAGAGCCAACAAGAGAAGGAAGGTTGAGAAAAAAAATATTCCCTTGAATGAAGCCAGAAAGTATGGGAGAGTTCTTGGAATAAAATTGGAATTGGAGGCCATTTGAAACAAGAGAGCATCCCTTAGGGGAAATAAGTTCACCAGGACTAATGAGATCTTTGACTAAATCTGGAACAAAAAGGCAATCCTCTAAAGTTACCACTGAGTTTTTCCAAGGGTCCTTAACAGTTCCTTTTCCTTGAATAGGAAGTTTTGCGCCTTTTTTCCCAGTGTTTATGAAGTAATTGCCAGAACAGTCAATTAAATGAACAAAGAAGTTGGGGGAATTAAAAATGTGACAGGAGGCACCAGAGTCAAGAATGATTTGATTTATTGGATTGATATCCTCCATCCAGGTTGTAAGCAATGCATGATAGTGGGAAATTTCTTTTCCTTTGGAATTTGAATTGAGTTGCGCTCTCCAGTTAGCTTGAGCCTCTTTCCACTAGTCTGGAGTAAGATTTTAATGTTTGTGCCAGCATTTGTCCTTAGAATGATCAGGGGAAAGGGGATTGTGGAAGCCTCTTTTGCATTGAAGTTTGCGCATTATGGGATTCTTGGGGTTTTGAGGAGTTGTCAGAGCGGTATTTTTGGATTTGATCTCCTTTGACTAGAATTGGATTTGTTTTTGAGTTGGATAAAGTGATTGAGAACAAGATTGAAAGTGACATTTATTTCAGAGTGCATTATTTGTTGACATAGAAAATGAAGAGACAAGGGAAATTTGAAGAGGATTAGATAAAAGAGTATATCATCTGGCAAGTAAATTCCCATGTCCAGCATTTTCTTCATAGAGATTTTGGTGTCATTGATGAAGGAGTTAATAGCATTAGACTTGAACTGTTGATATAGTAATTCATTGAAAATTCAAGCACAATTGGTGGTTTGAGAAGAGGCAAATTATTCTTTGATAGTTTGCCATAGAATTTTGGCAGAGGAGATGTTTGAGGGATTTACTACATTATTGTGAGTGATGGAGTCACTGCAAGAATGTAAGATGACACAAATTTACATGTTGTCAGTTGGTAAAAGCTGTTTAGAATCTTCTTCCAAGGCTTCTTTTACGCCTTTGAGTTCCAGCAGCATAGTAATTTTTTCTTTCCAAATTGAGTGGTTTTTGTCAGTTAGTATAGGGACCTCTTTGAGAGCAGCTTTGAGAATGATTTTTCTGAATCCATTTTTGCTTGAGCTTGATCCCTCCATTGGTTTGGTTAGATTTGTTGGCTTGGCCTTTGGCTTTTAACCGTTTTGGGTTATTGAGATTGAAGAAGAAAACAAAAGAAAATAAGATTTCAAGAGTGCTGGAACATGAAAACAATCAGTAAGTAAGAAAATGAAGAAATTCAAATAAAAGAATGATAGAGATCCAAGAAACAAACATCAAGACATTTTGGTAGATCACATAACGAGATGGTGTTTTGTTTGAGGCTATGATAGGATGAAAAAATTTGATGGCAGACTGATGAATTTTTTTTATAAAGAATCAAGAACTATCAGAGTTGATGGCAATCAGTTAGAACATGAGAAACATTGTGGTTAGTCTTACCAGAAAAAGATAACTAGAACTTAGGTTGAGGATACAAGGTTGGGATTTTGATTAGTTGAGATTTTGAGGATGTTGAAGTTTGAGAAGTTGTTCAGGGAGAAGGTAAGAGTAAGAGAATAAAGAAGAGAAAGAGTAGAGAAAATGAATCAGAAGAAAGGAAGAGAGAGCAAGCGCCATCAAGAATTCTGGGATCCCCGTTGAGTGGATGGACTATTCAAACTGAGGAGGCAATTGTGTTGGGATGTGCGGTTCAGTGACATGGAGGATACAGAGAAGAAGAAGAGAAAGAAGGAACGGAAAAACAATTTATTTGTGAATTGTGGTTGAGAGTGAGATTTTTCAACATGTTCTCTGTCACAAACTTGATGCTCTCAGCTGATGCATACTTTGAGGGAAGGGAAAAAGCTGAGAGGTGGCCGGATAGGTTTTCCACAAGTGTAAGTGAGAATCTCATTCCACCCTTGCTGGTGGGATTGAGGTGACCCATCAGATCCAGGTGGAGTCAATCAAAGAATCTTGCTGCAGGTTGTTGATCCTTGTTGAACGGAGCTTTGTCCATTTTGCTCTTCTTTCAGGCATGAAATTCAAAGGATCTTGCAATTTCTGTTTGAATGTAGAATCCAAGATGTTTCTCCATTTGGTTGATGCTGGCATGACCAAGTTTGAGATGAAGATTTTCAGCTTGGCTACACTAAGGTAACAGGAGGAATTACTTCCAAATTTGGGCGCTTTAGTGACAGGAGGGGGAATTTCCAACGCTTTATCAGCCAGAATCATTAGAAGATTTTTCTTGACACTGCCATTTAAGACAGGGGCTTTTGACTTGCAAAGGGTTAAATTTGGAAGATCCAATTTGGATTTTACTCTAAGATAACAGCCCTTCAGTAGTAATAAACCAAGAGACACTAGGTTGACAGTGGCTTCTGGAACCCAAGCCGCGTTCTCAAGGTAAATTATTTTTCCAAAACATTCGAGGGTAGCTGTACCTGGGCCTTTGATTGCAATTCCTTCACCTTTCTTCCCTGTATTGGTGAATTCATCCCTGGAATTCTCAGTTAATGACAGATAGGAGTCCTGATAATGGAACATATAGATTGAGCATCCGCTATCCAAGATATATCAATTAGAGTGGATGCTGGTTAGATAATTAGAAGCAAAGTCTAAGATGGAATATTTGTAATAGTGAGATTCAGCCAGATGCTTTTTCTTAGCACCACGTCTTCCCTTGTTTGAAAACCGTTTTTGTCAAAGCTCAGGGAACTCAACCCAGAAGGATGAAGGGGGTGAGACTTGACTGCAGGATTGTGTTTGCAATTTTCACACCTTGGGGCATCAGATTATCTCAAGTTGTTGGAGTAAAACATTGCATTGTTGGTGTCAGAAGCCTCTGCGGCCTTAGACTGCACTTCATTTTTGTGCTGGAAAAGATGATTTAGAACTAGCACGAAAGATAGTTCACTTCCTGAGTGCATTATCTGAGATTGCATAGCCTTGAGTGAATCAGGTAACTTGAAAAGAATGAGATGGCTTAGGATATTTTCAGGTAAGTTGATTCCTACTTTGCCAAACTTTCCAAGGTGGGCTTTCACTGAGGTGAAAAAACCATCTATGTCTTCCTGGTCAAAACCCAGGTATAGAAAGTTAAAGAACATTCTTGCCCAGTTTTCCGCTCGAATGGAGGAAAAGTGATTCTTTGCAGCAAGCCAGATCAGCTTTGAGGAGTCTTCATTCTCTGGCGTAAAAATATTGGTATGGTTCCCAGGGTCTTGTTTTGACATGAGATAACCCGCCATTTCATTGTGGTCAGGAATTTCTATGTGGAGGGCAAGAGAGTTTATTTGATCCAGGATACCTTGCATCTTAAACCATTGCTCCATCTTCTTCCACCAGATGGAGTAGTTAGTTTTGGTCAGAAGTGGAGTTGAATCCATGAGAGATTTGAGAGCCAGCGCCTTGAAGTTGCCTTTGACTCCTGGTCCAGGGGATTCAGTGGTCCTTGCAATGTTGGTTGAGCTTGTTTTATCCATATTTTGGATTTGATCTGTGTAAGAGAAATTATGAGCTGATTGATCTGGACCAGGCTGTTCAAATTGAAAAAAAAATGTGTAAGGAGAGAACAGCCAGAACTAGGAAAACAAGCAATCATGAAAGGAAACAAACAGAAATAGTGCCTCTATGAGCGGGGTAATGGCCCTTGAATGGACTGAGTAGAGTATTCAGACTCTGGATATAACACAAACACAAATCCTCCCAGGGGAACTTGAGAACTAGGAAAATGCCATCAGTTTGATTTTTCACAGATTGATTTGATAGGTTGATTGTTAACTAATCCTATATTGATGTCAAAGGTGATCAGGTGTACAAAGTCAGAGTTGTAGAACAATCTAACCAATTTTTGTTGGTAGGCTGATGAGTTCAAAGCTGGAAGTTGAGGTGAAGGGTTGGGTTTCGGGTTACTGAGTATTGATTGGAAGATATAGGAGTAGGAGTACCCATAAACTATCTCACACAGTGAGAGCAGCTGATCTGATAGGTGACAGGAGGTGACACCTATCAGGGAGAGAGCAGTTCTTTCTGCACTTAGTGACAGCTTTTGAAACAAGAAAAGAAAGAATGATGAAATGGGAAAAAATAAGACAGCCTGAAACAATAGAGAAAACAGCTGATGACACGAGCAGACTGAGAGATATTTAAAGGCGGTGATCAAGCAGAGAAAGAATGAAACAAATATCAACAACAATCTATAACACTGAACGCAAGGTAAAGGTTGAAGAACTGGAAAAGAAAGGTGGTATGGACACTCTATTAGAAATCCTTCAGGAATCTCAGTGTGTTTCATGGTCAAAATTTGGTAGAGAGGGTCACTTAGAGGCCCTTTGCTTGGCTCATCCTGAGTATATAAAAATTTGAAAAAAATACCATCATATTGCCTTGTTGGATTGTAATTAAAAAAAAGATAGGTACAACATCCCTCTATTGCATGTTGTAGGAATGACAGCAAAAAAAAAAATTTTAAAAAGGCTTTTGTTTTTATAACAAAAGAAACGTATGAGTTCTACATTTGGGCATTGAATTCATGAAAGGAGCTGGCTTATGATTCCAAGAGGCTTCCCAAAGTGGTTGTGACAGACTGCAAAAAGGCTCTGAGTCATGCTATTGAACATAGGTTTCCAGGGTCATCCAGACATTTTTTCTGCTGGAAATTGTCTAAAAATATTCAAGAAAATTGTAAATTTTGCTTCATTAATGGAAATAATGGATAGCAAAGTTTTATGACTCTCTGGGAAAATTATGGGGCCTCTAGAACCAATGTGAAAGCCAAATTCAATGACAAGGAACTCAGAGTAGGGCAATTTATTGCTTCTTCTGTTCATCTCTGCTGGGAATGCTGATGTTGAAGCTTTTATACAGTTTTTCTTGAAATACCATGAGGATGTACTCGAGTATATGGAAAATAAAATTTTCCCTATCAAAGAGAATTTTGTAACAGTGTGGACTTGTTTCAAACCAGACTTTGGAAAAAAAAAACATCATGGTTAGAAGAGGTCCATGCTACTTTCAAACAATTACTTTCAAGCTCTTTGGGAAACACTTTGGATGTGTGGAAACACCTAGAAGGAACCATTGAAAGCCAAATACAATCAGTGCATGCATCACTTAAAAACTCTTCAATGAAGTTAGGAACTGTTCTTCCAAAAGAACTTTTATGCTTGGGTTAAAAATTATCAATTGAGGCAATTAAAATAATTGGAGAAAAATGTTAGAACTTAAAGCACAACCATGATGGAAATGTGTTCTCAAAGTCCTGTTTAAAAAAAATGGGATTGCTGTTTTCCCTCATTTTATGTGAAATACTAGCACCAAGAGGATCTTTTGTGACTGAGGATGTTCATCTACAGTGGAGGTTAGACTATGAACCTTCCAGAGAAGTAGGTTTGTTTTTTGGGTTTTTTGAAGGGTAAAAATCATAGGATTTACAGCAATTATAGGATTTACAGATTAATTATTGCTTTAATTTTTGAAAGAGTTACACAAATCCAGTGATTGAAGAATCCCCATTTTCCAACAAGTTGAATTCCATGCTCATGGGCAAAACTCAAAAAGTTAGATTGGAGATTTTCAAGTCTGTGGTTGATTGTTCAGCAAATTTGATTTCCAAGCCAAGGCTTGAGAAAAAGGTCTTTTTTCCAGCTGCGGTGAACCAAAATTGGAAGGTACTTGTCGGGAAATTTCAAAATTTGAACATTATGAAAGAGGAATTAAGAGGGAAAACAGGGTTAAATGGATTGAAAAAGACAAAATATAGGAATTCTTTTATTTTGAGTGTTAATTTTTATGTTTTAACAAAATGATGGGAAAATGATTTCTGTAGTGAAAGGAAGGCTCTTCATTTTAATTTCATAGTTCAGTGGAAGAGAATGAAATTCAATTAGGATCCCTTCATTTGGAATCAGAATCCTTTTCCAAGGAGGAAGAATAAGAAATTGAGGAGTCAAACACAAGCTCATATTTGGTGAGTATGAATTTATTTAATTATATTGGCATTTTGGCTAAATAATTTTTGATTGTAGGAAGCAAAAGTGAATTACCTCATTCAAATAACTGACAACATACAAAAGTTCTTGGGGTAGGTTTGGGATCAAGTTGGTGATCATAATTGTGGATTCAGATTCAATGCAAAATCTCTTGGTTATGATGAAAATGGATAGTTTAAATTTCAAAAGGAAATTATTGAAACATTGAGGAAAAATATGCATGCTATTCCAAGATCTTTGGTTGCAGTAAAGATTTTCAAAAGATAGAAAAAAGGCTTGATTTTAATGAAATCAATTAAAAGATTAAATCTTCAAAATGGAATTCAAAGCTAGACATGGGCCAATCAGTAGCTGATACTTATAGAATGCCAATATGTTTCATTTAATTGGATTAATGTTGTAATTATTCTCCTATGAAAATGCATTAAAAAAAATTAGATCCAATTTCCATTTTCTTTTTCAACAATTATAACTGGGTAAATTTTCAAATTGAGTTAGAAATGATTCAAATCCCGCCCATTGTTTCAAAACCTACTTTTTTAATTCTAAAAAAGCTTCCATTTGGGTTGATAATCTAAAAGATCAACTTAGGTTGTAGTCTAAACTATAAAAATCATTTTAGTTTCACCATTTGGGTTTGAATTCTGATTCTGACCTTGTAATTCTATTAATAAGGAGGGTTATCACATTTTGAACATCATCATGTTGAGTGTTGTGATTTAGCATCATTATTATGAGTTTTTTGAATGACATTTTATTGGTAAGTCAGTTCAACTTGTGTTGGGAGGATCCCATCATGAGGAGTATTATGAATTATTTTGATGGGGTTGGCTTAACACAAGTTGAATTTTTTTTGTTGTTTTTACTTTAGGGATAGTCAAGTTGAACTACTTATTTTTTAGTTTTTTTACTTAAGGGCTAGTCAAGTTGAACATGTATTTTTTTCCATTTTTACTTTAGGGCTGGTCCATAGACAATTCCACTGTTCATTTAATTTTAGGTTTTTTTACTTGAGGGCTGGTCCATAAGCTTTTTCATTATTTATATCTGCACATTCACCTGTGCATTCCTGGCCCCATAGTGGTCAAATTTTAGAATTTCCTTTTAATTTTTATGTTTATTCTGATTTTTTGATTTTTTTCTTCTTTTGGTGTTTTCTTTTTGTTTGTTCAATTTTTAATTCATTTTTTCCGCCCATTTATTTGGGGAATCATTTTTCTCACGCATTCAACCCTTTATTTCACACATTTTGTTATTGGCGCGCTGTTGCGCCCCTTTGGTATTTCACACAAAAATACTATATTTCACACAAATTTAAAGAATTCATTTTTTCTTGAAATCTAAAAGCGCAACCCCATAGCAGGGGTTCTTAAACTCCTAACTTCAAAAATGCAATCAAAAAATGAAAAAATTCCAAAAAACAAATTTTTTACAAGGGTTTTTGGATCATCATTTTGGCTATTTTAGTTGATTTTTTTTTGGTAATTTCAGCTGGCAAAAATATTGAAAAAAATTCATACAGTCTTTGGATATTTTTTTTGTATTTTTGAGAATTATCCTTTCAGCTTAAAATATTCCTTCAAAAAACACAAAAAATCAAAAAAATCAAATTTCTCTTTGGAAATTTGAATCCTTTTATTTTCCTTTTCATTTCATTTATTTGGGTAAATCAAGCTATGAAATAGTTAAAGAAGAATTTAAAGAGCACAAAATTCCTTTTTTCAGAATTTTTGGATGTATTATTTTACCTTACAAAATTCCATCAAAAAAGCAAAAAAACCAAAAAATTCAATTTCATCATTTGACTTTTGGATACTTATGTTTGCCATTTTGACTTATTTTTTTGGTGTTTCCAGCTTTGAAAATTTTAAGAGAACTATTCCAGAGCTTTTTGATTATTTTCAGGATTTTTTTATTTTATTTTTGACCCTTAAAAATTTGATCAAAAAAGCAAACAATTTGAAAGATTCACTTTTCTCACTGGATTTTTGAATCCTTTTGATGGCCTATATAATTTTTTTTGTTTTTGGTGATTAAAGCTCTAAAAATTTTGAATGTTAGAAAAAGAAATTCTTTTATACTCTTTGAAGACCATCTGAATTCTTGCATTCACCTTACAAGCTTCATTCAAAAAATTAAGAATAAAGAACAAATATCAATACAAATATCAGAATTTATTCAATTATGATTGGTTTGATTTTTCTACTTGATTTTTTTGAAGGGAAAAAAACCTCATTAACAAGATCCAAAGTTCTCTGAAAAATGGTTTTCCAAGATTTGGAATTGTTTGTTACAAAGCTTTTCAAAAGTGGATCTAACCTGGGAACCGGCCAATCATCAGACTTAAAATGGAGTTTGACTATATGTTTGTATTATTCTAAAAGAATGAAGCAAAAAGGAGAATTTTTTGAATTTGTAGTGGGAGGTGAATTCAGAGGAAGATAATTGCAAGGCATTAAAGAAGAAAAAAGGAACAATGGACACTTATATGTTTTAGCAAGAAGGAAACCATGGCATGGAGACTTCATACAAATATTTATGGGAGCTGTGCCCTAAAGGTGGTTCAGTTGCCTTCTTGCTTCTTGGAAATTTTCACCCCAGATATCATGCAGTAATGTTGTGTCCTTGAAGATTGGGTTTGAATCAAGGTCTTTCACCATTTCTTTCCTGACTTCAATGCAGTCTTCAAAGATCCTCCCCAAGCAAATGGGTGCTTCTATAAAGCCACAGTTCACATCCCCTGTGGCATCTTGAACATGGGAGATATGTGAAATGGCTGTTTTTGGGGAAATGGAATCTTTGTATTGGAACTAAAACCAAAGATTGGAATTTTTTATAACAGAAAATATGGAATAAAGATAATAATCACTTCTTCAATTGATACCTGGTCAAATATTCCAGAAGAAGTATAAGATAATGTGCAGGAAACCTAGAGGAAAAACCCAAAAAAAATCAGAAAAAATTAATAAAAGGGGAAAAATACCAAATGTACTCAATTTCTCACTGATTTTTTGGGCTGCCAATAACTTTCCCCCAGTTGGATGGGAAGGAGAATCACCATCTTCATTGAATACCTTGAGTCTCTTATTATTTTCTTAGGATTGCATTCAGGAGAAGCAACTTGCTTATTCAAAATGGTTCCAGACCTCTGATAAAGGATTGAATGAAAAAATTAATAAAAAATAATCTCCAACCAATTAGCCAAAATTAAAAGAAAATGAAAGCTCAAAATTTTAGTTACATCCACATCTGGAACCTCTTCATATTTTGAATATTCCTCTTGAGTAAGAAATTCCCTCTATGTTGAAAAATGAGAAGGACTCATTAAAAAAACAACCCATTGCAGAAAAAATAATTATAGTTATAAAATTAACTCTTCCTCTGATTCCTCCTTCTTTTTTCCCTGCCACTCCTTTTGGATAGCCTTGCACCTTTGTGAAACCTGAACACATAACAAAAAAATGAATTATGAATGTTGATATATCTTTTTGTACAAAAAATTGGTGACTGACCTGCAAATTTGCTATGAATTTCTTCTATGGCCTTCCTCCCCTCTTGGGTTCTTCTAAAGATTACAAAACAGATGGATCTCTTTTGCTTTAGGACTGAGAGATCTTCTTTAACTCATTGGTTTCTCCTTTGGGTCTTCCTCTAACTTTGTATCTTTGAGTGGAATTTTGCTTTTCAATTGTGGTAAGTAGATATCTTCCACAGTAAAGCTTCATGCTTTAACCAAGATAATATAGCTGTTCTCCAGGTGGAAAATTTCTGAATGCTTCAAAGTTTTAGTGGAATATAGGTTTTAATTACTGTCTTTGGTTTGAAATCCAAGTTTTGCTGAATCTTCAGTTGATTCAGGGTTAACAGTTAAATGGAGAAAGGAAAATCAAAATCAATCACGAAATCATTCATTTGAGCTTGAATCCACCCCAAAAAAAAGAGAAAAACTTACTGAGATGGGAGCTTTGACATGTCATTGAGGATGAAAATCATGAAGTTGGAAGCGTTCACCCTCTCTGATGGCCAATTTTACTTTGTGAACACATGCTATACGCATGTAAGAAGAGTAATCAAAGTTGTTGCAATTGGTGGAAGAATGAGGAACTTGATGGGATGAATGAATTATTTTGAGGGAAAAGTGGCTTATCTTTCCAGAAAGATGATCCACACAGTGAGGCAAACAAATGAGAAGCTTGAATACTTTCTAAAAGTCTTCAATGGATCTGTCAAGGTTTTGGATGGTGATGGAACTGTAATTCTTTTTAACTAAATTATAGAAAGATGCAATAGAAGAATTGATGAATGTTTTAAGGTAGGAGTGAGAAACTTCTATTCTTGATGTACTTGTGTTTCCAAAGTGAAAGTATTTGTTTTCCAAATAGGAGACAAGTTTTATTTTTAGAGAAATGCAGTTTTCAAGAAGTGATTCAGAAGTGGGAGGATTCCATACCAGAGAAAGTTTTTTGAAGTTTTAATGATAGCTTAATTCAGATTTTGAATATACCAAATGATGCCATTGTTTCTGGAATAGCTTCCATTCATCATCAGATTTAATTTGCTTCTAGCAATGAGTTTGAATATTCTTGAAAATTTACCAGACACACAGAAGATGATGAGAGGAAGGGGAAACTGATTAACTTCAGCTAATAAGTGCTTCTTCCTTGTCTGTCACAATCACAATAGGTTCTTTATCTTCAAATATTTCCTGAAGTTGAGTCAGGTCCCAATCATAATTATGTTTTTTCTCTTGAGATTAGAAACAGAATGCAACTCAGAAGCTTCTAGCAGAATTTTTTATCCCAAGAATATGAAGAAGGGGCATTCCAAATTTTTTTGTTTTATATGTACAGTCCATCATAATGAGAACAGGGAAAAGGTTATGAAGTTTCATGGAATCAGGGTGTGAAATAAATAATGAAGTAATTTGAAAATCCACATTTTTCATTTTGGAGTAAAAAGAAGAATTCCTGAGTTCCAGTATGAGTTCTTCCACAGGAAATTAGAAATGAAGGGCTTTTTTTTGTATTTGGGATCTTTTGTTGGAAATTTTAGGGAGATTTTTATTGATAGGTGATGATGACTTTTGTATAAGAGAGTTGAGAGTTTTTAAAGGGGGAACTCCTGCTTTGGTTAAATTTTCAACCACTTCCTTTTTCTCCCCTAAGGCTCTTCTGTGGATGGGATTAGTGGAAGGATCAAAGGAAGGTGTATGGTTGTGCTCTGGACATATAACCTTCACCACCCAAAAACCCAATCTTTTTGAAAAATTCCCTGATAACCTGAAACCATTGGTCTCCCCATCACTTCATCAGTCTTCTCATTTCATTTTTTGAAATCTTTCCAAATAGCCCCTCAGAAAATCTGCCCCTGAAAGTTCACACAAAAAAAAAATACACCAAAGCAAACATTGCCCAAGGAACTATTACAAAAAACAATTGTTGCCCATCAGCTTAAAAAGTCTCAAGTTGGCTCAAGAAAGCTGATAACATCATCCTGGTAAATTGGCTCAAAATTCCCTCCACCTATGACATTTGATTTGGATCCAAAAATGAAACACAATTGGGCAAACCCCATCCTCTAAAATTCACGGTTGTTTCCTGATGATCAATGAACTGAAGAATCAAACAAAAGGTATGCTGGATCTTTCAGAAAAGCAGATGACGGAGAAATTCAAGAATGATCAAGCCAAGTACAGAAAGGCCCACTAAATGTCAATCTCCACTGGCTTTGGTATCACAGACTCCAATAAAGCCAAGTGATAGATAATTTTGAGTCAATTTGTCCTTTTTATTTTCAAATTGATGAAATATTTGGAAAGAAGGCAAAAATCATCCCTTCAGCTGCTTTTGAAACCCAACAATCAAATTCAGTTGATTATAAGGGCTTGGGTGTGGATGCTTGTTAAAATACGGATGCACTCATGCTATGTTCATTTTAGTGTGTAATACAAATGGGATGCACAAATGGGCCTCTAAGGCCCATTAGAAATCACATGGGCCACGTGGGCCTATGGGGATGTTATTTGTTTTTGAAATTTGGACGCTGTAAGACTCCAAACGGCCCAGGGCGTTGGCAGTTCTGTGGAGGGGATAGGTTCTTTTTTAGGCTGCCCTCCTGAGTGTTACAAAAATATTTAAATGTAACCGAGATCAAAGTCCAGAACCTGGTAAACGGGGAACCAAAAGTAAGAGGATAAAGATTGTAGTGGTTGGTAGCTGGGAGACAACACTATCTGAGGCAAGATGATACGGGAAAAAATTGAATAGAAGGAGTCAAGAATTGTTCAGAGTTCAACAAGACAAGGCAATTGTGAGTGACAACTCCCACAAGCTAATAGCTCTGGTTGTCAGCAGAAGCTTAGGAAAGATCAACTCAATCCCAAACAACCTCCAGGTTCTCAATGAACCTTCCCAACTCTCCGCAATCAAGCACTTGAAGGGTACCAGATAACTGTGGGTGGCTGCTCAAGACAAAGCTAATTGTTTGAAGAAGCTCTAGAAGCAAAAAAAATAATCAATTCAAACAATAATAACCCAACAATTCTCAAGGGACTCAAGAGTAGCGTGGCGTAATTCAACTTCAAAGGAGATGAAGGGAGGTTTAACACTCCAGGCTTTAAGCTTAATAAAACCTCTTCAGTCAAATGTGGCTGGTTCCATAAATATAATCAAAGGATGATCAGGACCAGTATGGTCTGATAAGGGGCTCAGGAGTGGTGTAACACACTCAAGAATTTGATTAGAAAAATTCTTCTTCAACCAGCAAAGCTATTGGTTGGTGATAAGGATCAAGGATCAAGGGTTTGAGTATGGAGACTCAAGGATCAAGGGGGAATCATATATATCTGATGTGATGATAGGATGTGCTGATGTGCTCATTCCATGCTGGATTGATCAATTCTGCATCCTCTTCAAAAAGGCAGGGGAGAGCCCCTCCTTATATGGGCAGGAGGCCCTGTTAGACTATGTACAACCGATTCTAAAAATAGAGCGGAAAAAGAAATAAAATCAGGTCATCTCTTGCATCTGTCTGTGGATCGGCGCGCGAAAAAATACTGGAATCACCCACCCCTTGTCCAAAGGCAGACGGGGTGGGAAAGGAAAATGAACCTGACCGCCACGGATGTCCGTCGGTGGTAGTCAACACTCTCCACCCCTTGGCCAAAGGCGGAAGAGGGTGGGAGATTCCCGGGAAGGGTGACAGATAAAGTTTGTGAGAGCGCAGACGGGCGGATAGGACATTGGCTTGAGGCAATTGAGTAATTCCTGACAGGCTTGAGATTGGCAACTGATAGATTGAGTGAGGTTAAAGATTGATGGATCTGAGGATTGGACAAGCGCTTGGAGGTGCGGTCGGGGTGGGTTTGGTAAGTCATGGATGAGCGACGCGGGACGCGCGAGGACAAAGATGAGGACGCCGTGTGCGCAATGATGATGAGCGACGCGGGACGCGCGAGGACAAGGATGAGGACGCGGGATGCGCGAGGACAAGGATGAGAACGCGGGACGCGCAATGATGATGAGCGAACCAGGACACGCAAGGACAAGGATGAGGACGCGGGATGCGCAATGATGATGAGCGACGCAGGATGCGCAAGGACAAGGATGAGGACGCAAGATGCGCAATGATGATGATGATGATGAGCAAGGCGGGATGCGCAAGGATTTTTTTTTTTTTTTTTAAAAAAAAATTCTTTTTCCAAGATGTCCCAAATGGTGCACCACATCTCTCCCCAACTTACAGACTGTCCCTAGTCTGCATCATAACTTTGAAAACATGGAAAAGAAAATAATTGGCCGTTTCTTGATCCTCTAAGTAAAAAAATGTTGAAACCCATCTTGATCCATCCCAAAGAGCGTAAATTTGGAGAAGATAAAAGAAATGGTGTCCCAGGGGCTCACGTATGTGGCATAAATTAGAGTTTTTACAACAAAACGCACCAGAAGACCCTGGTGGTGCACAATTGGGAGGACTTACTTTGAACCCAAATTGCCCCCACGACAAAAAAATCTCTTAACTTGATCAGAAGAGAACCTTCTAGCCAACTGAGTACCATCCAGTTCTTCCAAAACATAAGATCCACCTCTAACTTGACAAACCACTCTATAAGGACCATTCCAACAATTGAAAAAACGTTTTCCCCACTGAGTCTCTAAAGATCAATTATAAGCCAATACCAGATCACCAGGGTTCAAAGGATCCCCAATTTGATTTAGATGTTTATCTTCCCAATACTGAACTGATTTTGCTCTTGATTCCATCATCTTCTGATAAGCTTTGTTATGAATATCTCTACTCCGCTCCGGTTGCTTTGATCTGGCAACTAATAGGTCAGTAGTTGAAGAAACTTGTTCCCAAGAGATGCCCAAGAAAGACTCCATTTCAGGATCAAGAGGAAGAACAGCCTCTTGACCAAAGATGATTTCATAAGGAGAGTAGCCAGTGGTTCGCTTGGTGGAAATTTGATCAGAGAAGAGGACCAAGGGGAGAAAGTTCTGACAATTCTTGCCACTCTCACCAGCAAGTTTAACCAGAGCAGCCTTCAAGGGAGCATGCCCTCTCTCCACCATGCCTTGTCCTTCAGGATAATAGGGAGTAGTAACTCTATGTTGCCCAGGGAGCGATTGGATCATTTCAGCCAGTTTTCCACTAAATTCCAAGCCACCATCAGTAGAATAAGATCGAGCCAAACCGTAACCCATTGTCCAATTCTCATGAAGAAAAGCTGCCACAGATTCAGAACTAAGGTTCTTAAGGAATTTGGCTTCAACCCATCCAGAAAAATCATCTTTAGCCACAATGAGGTACTTAGCACCACCTTCCTTAACATGAACCACATCCATAGCAACCCTTCCAAAGACAGTGGACTCCCCAGTAGGATAGCAAATTTCAGCTGGATGCCTAAGATCACGTTTTCGACAAACCTCACAACTCTTGCACCATTGTGAGACAGATTTCTTCAGAGATGGCCACCAGAATTGTTTGGATAATCGTTGATAAGGTTTGGTTTCCCCACAATGACCAAGGCCTTCATGAAGACTTTCAAGGATCAAATCCTGCTTAGCCGGGATATTAACCACAACAAGCGCACAAGGAGTTCCTCTTTTCATAAGCATAGAAACTTTGTCAAAGAAACTCGAGGACTTTCTTTTAAGGGATCAAAATTCTTTGGCAGAGAGATCAGGGGGTCTTTGGAGAGTTGAAAGGTACTTCTCTAATTTAAGCCAGAAACCTTGTTGGAAACCAGAGTAATCTTGGGAGGAGAAAGAAAAAACAGGGCAGAACAAGGGTTCTTCCTAATCAAAATCCATTCCAACATCTGATTAATCATCTCCAATAGGTCTTCTAGATAAACCATCAGGCATAGTAAAAGATTTCCCAGGACTATGGACAATATCAAAAGACAAAAGCTGGATAAAAGCTACCTGTCGGAATTTTGATCTACTAGTAGTGTTGCCTGAATCTTGAGTGCAACCAGTCCTGTAGTCCTTCACCTTGTGCGGTCTCTGATGGCCCAGTATTGAATATTTCTTATTCATTTCCAGTTATTTGTTCAACCACTTGTCTGCCTCTTTTGTACTTAGTCTACTTAAGCCAGCTGAACCTCAAGTGAATGAACACCCATCTGTTCCTCCTCACACTGAAATGGAGCGCCCTCCTTGGCTCCCCAGATCCGCTCCTCTTGGCGTTGTGGAAACTTTAGAGGTTGATCCTCACGAAGTTGTCCCTAGTTACGGGATCGATGGTTCTAGCGTCTGTAAGACCGAGATTGCTTCCTTTCCTTTACTCCGAGAGAGAGAGAGAGAATGAGATATGTAGATTGGTGGATCCTAGAATGCTCCCCCCTACAACCCGAAGTCGAGGGGAAGGGTGTTTGAGCCCTCCCCCTCAACCCTAACCTAAGCACAAGCGCAAAGACAGACTGACAACCATGAAGAAGGAAACCTAGACCCAGAACCCTAACCGATCCCTAAACCCATACCCATACCCTACCCCCGCCAGCTCGCCTGTCATTACGCGCATCCGGTTTGTCTTTTCGTGGCGCGGCCCTCCGGCGCGCAATACCCAAGATTCACCGCGCTTGCGCGCATCCACCCGACGCGCCGTCGTGAATTTCCCGTCCCGTGGCCGGCCCGCGCTTGGGCGCGGCTGCCACGCATATAGCCCCGCTGTCGCCCCGCTTTTTCCTTCCCCGACTAGCCGCTCCGAGAACCCGGTCGGCCCAGCTCCATCCATGAGTTGGACATCCAAGCGGGTCGCGGCCCGCCTCCCTTAGTCAGGCCCGGCCCGCAGTCGCGTGCTCGATCCCGCCGCGCCCACTGCTGAGCCCGCAGCGGCTGCTGCTGAACCCGCAGCGGCTACTGCTGAGAACCGGCGTACCCCAACTGCTGAGCCTAACCTACCAGATGCTGAGCGCGCAGGCCGCGACGCAGTCCCCGACCCGAGGCTATATAATGACACCACAGCGTCATAAGACTTCTCATCATCTTCTCTATTAACATTTCAACCGGAGCATCAACTTTAATCTCAACACTACCCAGCAATGTAGAGACTCCTGTGGGATTATATAAATAAAAGTAGCAAATAGCTTGCTTGAAGTCCTTGAAGGGGAATTTAGTATTACTTCTACTCCTTTAGAGTATTAGTAAATATTAAGAGTGGTTTGGAATTGCCTGCCCTTCTAGTACTATAGTAAGTCTGCAAAATAATTTATTTAAATTAATGGCTGGTTCCTTTGAGACTTAAAATAGGTCTCAGATCAGACCTAGATTAGTTATTGATTGATATTGGTAGGGTTTGTTGAAGAATGGACCAGATGTATTGGACTATTGGTTATTTATTGATCAGATATATTTGATCTTGACCAATATCCCAATATTAAAGGGTTCAAGGGTTTATCAAAGGGATGGTTCAGGAGAGGACCCAAGGATAGGTTTACCCACAGGGGGCTGGGTAGAGGAAAATGTTGGTGGTTGCTTTTGGTTGTGCTCTCTTTCTTTGTAAGGGTTATTTATTAATTGAAGGGTGGTTCTTCTTTAATTTTGGTTCTGAATATTTAGGTCACAGAACAACCCTTATTCCAGCACCTTTTGGGTGGTTCAATTCGCTAAAGATGGGTAATAAATTGGTTTCTGATTTCTTTTTTCCTTTATAACTGGTTCACTGATACTATTCATCTGGGTAGGTACCACAGATGGGTACTGATGTGTGAGCTGGGGTGGGATGTGCCAGATGGCATGAGGAGGTATGAGGATACAACTTGGATGGGGCAGAGAGGCCCTCCTTAAATAGACAATCTGGTCCTCAGGGGATGCTCAGGGCTGCCCCTGAGGGTGCCCTGGGGCTTCCCCTGTTACAGTGGGATACAGGTACATGAGACATTTTAGCTGGTTGGAAAAAGACATTGCATGAAACTGAGGGAATTATGCTGGTTGGACAAAAGACACTGCATGAAACTGAGGCAATTCTGCTGGTTGGACAAGGCTTTTACAGGTGTTTCCTGCATGCACAGCCCTTCATAAACTGCTGTGAAGTGCAGATACAATATATTCCTGTGCAGTACTGGTGGTTTTTTTGGTGTTACTTGCTTCTAACTTCATGTATTTCTTGTGCATTACTGGTGGTCTTGTTTGTTGCTGCATGGTCTTGGCTGCCTGCATATATTGCTGAGTAGCCCTGTGGTACTTGTACTGGTGGGTTGTTTGGTATCACATGCTTCTGACTAAATAAATTGCTGTGAAGTGCTGAGGGTTGTTGGTACTGGTAGTTTATTTGGTATCACATGCTACTGGCTGCATAAATTTCTGTGTGGTGCTAGGGGTTGTTGTTACTGGTAGTTTGTTTGGTATCACATGCTACTGGCTGCATAAATTGCTGTGTGGTGCTGGAGGTTGTTGGTACTGCATGGTTCTTGACTGCCTGCATATATTGCTGGGTAGCCCTGTGGTACTTGTACAGGTGTATTGTTTGGTGTCACATGCTTCTGACTACATAAATTGCTGTGTGGTGCTGAGTTTTTTTGGTACTGCATGGTTCTGGTTGAGTCTGGTTTCACTTCCTCCTGCCTATACTGTCCTGCATACTTCTGCATAGCCTTGTGTATGTGTATTTGCTTGTGTGTTTGGTTCTGGTTGATTCTGGTTCCACTTCCTGCTGCCTATACTGTCCTTTATACTTCTGAATAGCCTTTTGTATGTGTATTTGAATGTATTCTGAGTGATGTGACAGGAGCTGAACTAGTTGCACTGCCTCCTGTATCTGTATTGCTGTATTCTGGCTAAGGTGACAGGGTTGGTGTATGGTTCTGGTGTTGAGGGTAGGCTGTAACTAGTATGTACTTGAGGGTTTGCAAGGTATGTCTTTATGCCTTCCACAGAGCTGTGACACCTGGTAGGGTATGAGTTTGCCACAGTTGAAGGGTTCTTGGGCTGTATCTTCTAATCCATGAGAGATAGAGGGGTACTTTGGCTGAGTGACTATAGGTTATTTTTGATGTAGAATCCATTTATGAGGTTACTTTGAGGGTTTGAGCTGTTTTTACAATAGAAAAGTGAGTCTTATGGCTATAGGACAGGTTTGGTCTACCACAGCGAGTCATTGGAGCATTTGGAAGACTGGGAGCATTGATCATTTCCACAATGGATCAAGCGTCAACTTGCAATTCAAAATGTTGTCCCCAGAGTACTTTTTGGACTTTCTTCAGCATTCTGGCCACACCACAGAGTTCCAGTTTGGCCTGAGAGTATCTACATTCCACATCCAAAAATAGAAAAGATTCATAAAGAACAGGGCGGTCCAAACCATTTTCATCCTCCTGAGTAAGGAAAGCCCCAACAGATTGATAACTAGAGTCAACAGCCAATTTTATTTTGCCAGCTCCAGGCCCATAAGAGATCTTTTTCAAAACTATGTCATTGCCCAGAATAGTTTTGAGCAACTGAAATGATTGTTTGCAATCTTGGGTCCAAATCCATTCAGCTTCCTTTCTGGTTAGAAGACGCAAGGGTGCACAGATTTCAGATAGAGAGGGAATGAAGATCCTGACATACGTTACAACACCTAGGAAACCTCTAACTTCAGTTGGATTTATTGGAGTAGGCCAGGAGATGATCTTGTTGACTTTAGAGGGTGCCATCTTTCTTCCTTGCTTGCAGACTATATGACCAACAATTTCCAAGGCAGGGACACAGGCAGCAATTTTTGATCCAGAGACAGTAAGGCCAGATTCCTCAATTCAAAACAAAATCCTTTCCAAGATAGTAGCATACTCCCATATAAATTGTTGAATTCCTGAGTGCCAAGGTAACAGCTCATCATCATAGTCAGAAACTGGACCTTTAATTCCACCATCATCAATAAAGATACCCACATGATCCGGGAGTTTGTCCTGGAGGATCCACATCATCTGAGCCTGATAGACTGAAACTGAGTTGGTGGCACCTTGAGGCAATCGAGTCATTTGAAATCGACCAAGAGAAGCATTGAAAGTAGTGAGCGGCTGAGAAATAGGATGCAATGATTGTTTGTTGTAACCCCCCATGATGTCTCCTAGACCATAACAGGCTCTCCCAGAGAAAGATTCAACAAATTCTTCAGTGGCAGGAGGAACACCAGAGTCCTTAATAGTAACTTTATTGAGAGGTTGGAGATCATGAACTAATCTAAGTTTACCATTACTCTTTAGAACACAGAAAACAGGGAACGAGTAACTGGAGGTTGACTGTTCATATAGACTGGTACGGACTTGTTCGCAGACCAACTTGATGAATTGGTTGAATTTTGAAGCAGGAATAGGGAGCTTTTTCTTTTGCCAAGGATCATGTTCAACTAAAGGGATGATATAAGGGAGACCGTAGGATTCTTTTAAGAGACCTCTCTCTTCTTCACAGAATGCAATAGATTTTTCCCTTAGATATAAGATATTTTTGATAAAATTTAACTCATCAGGTAAAAGTCATCCATCTGGACCAAATTTGACCACCTTCAATCTTTCTTCAGTGACACAACCACAAGGTACAAAGGGGCCAATAAGGGAGTGAGATAGACCACAATAAGGATCACGAGATAGAGGAGGACGCATGAGAGGAGGATTGAGATTGAGAGGCATGGGTTGGTTGATGGGCTGGACCTTTTTCACAACTGGCTTATACTTAGTGGCAAAAAAGAGAATTTCTTGATTCCTCCAAGCATTCACCAGAGAGACCTGAGTATAACAATTGAGACCAGATTCCAAAATTCTCCAAGTTTGATGTTCCATAAAATTTTCAAAAGGTGCCTTTTCCATAAAAGAGGATCCAAAAAATAACGCTTTGCTCACATGTGTGGCACAAGGTAGAGTTTTGAAAACTATGGTAGAAGAATGCCTTGATGGTGCACAATTGGGAGGACTTACTTTTACCCCCAAGTGCCTCCACTGGAGCCCATACTCCTCCATACCAAAACCATTAAGAAAAGAATTGAGATCAGGATCTAGTTTATACTCATTGCGGAGAATTGAACCAGATCTAGAGGAAGATTGATCAGTGATAAGAGTACAAGGAAAAGAAGAAACAACAGAACCAGAGAGAAGAGAAATATTTTTGGAATTTTGTGTTTTAAGATGTTTTTGATTTTGGATATTTTTGAGATCAGAAGAAACAGAAGAAAGAGATGATAAGGATGAAAAATATGCCTCAGAGATAAACGTTGGGCCTGTAGTTGAAGTCTTAGGCTTAGAAGAACTACAAATATCAGTATTACCAACTATTCTGCTAAAAAATGAGAGGAGTTAGAAGAATCCTTCTGCTTCCCCTTCAGAACCGATTTAGGTGAAAAACCAGGGAAATCTC
This sequence comes from Puccinia polysora, assembly GCA_025617555.3. Lineage (NCBI taxonomy): Eukaryota > Fungi > Basidiomycota > Pucciniomycetes > Pucciniales > Pucciniaceae > Puccinia > Puccinia polysora. The sequence continues at coordinate 38,313,959 of CM062617.1, forward strand.
TTTCCCAACGACCAGAATCCAAAGAACAGAGAGGAACCCCAATCTTCCTACCATCAGCATCAGGAAGAAGAATTCTCTCCCCAACTTGATCAGAAAAAATCAGGGTGACTCCAAAGTCTATTAAGAAAGGATGACCCAAAATCATAGGACCTTCAAAACGAGTGATCCAAAAGTGACAGGTTTCAACAATATTTTGACCAATTTGAACTGGCACATCCTCAGAAATACCCACCAACTCACAAGATTGATTCCCAATTCCGTAAACAGATGAGTTGAAGCTGACCCTTGGACTGAGATTGAGCTTGCAGGCCATTGCATCCAAAATTAAGTTTAGTTGGGACCCAGAATCAACAAGTAGAGAAACCATTTTGTATGAGTAACCTAGAGAGCATGGTAAAAATCCAAGAGGAAAAGAAGAAAGATTTGAATCAGAAGGAGGATCTGTTCCACCGGAATCTTCTATCAAGGCTCCAGAGGAAACTTTCAATTTGTCAGGACCAATCTCCACAAGTTTCCAAGAAACTCATTTCTTTATGCCTTCAGCCACAGATGGTGAGATGGAAAGGAGTTCAGCAACAGTTAGATCAGGAATTTTAAGATCAGAGATTTTCTTTAATACCCCTTCCACAGCGTTGGGGTGGTTTTTGGAAATTCCCCTTTCAAATCAAACCTTGGGTTGAGTTGGAAGAGGAAGTTCAGATGAGGGTGGCACTATAACTGGATCAGTTGGTGAAGGTGATTTGGATGGCAGAGGATCAGGATCAGAGTATTCTGGGAACTTATCCATGAGGGTTTCCTTTTCTACTTCCATGTCTTCTACCTCAGAAGAAGGAGGCTCCGGCAAAGATTGACGCTTGACCAGTTTTCAAAGAATTGAAGATGGAACAGGAGGATCTTTATGAGTTCTGGGTTATTCATGTCTTTTCCTAGCTGGATAAGATTGATAGGTTCCAGAAAAGGTGAAAGAAGAGACAGCAGGAGGATACCAAGGTTGAAGGGTTCCACAAGCAGATCAAAAATCCAAATAGGCCAAGGATGCCTTCTTGGGAGCAGAAGGCTTGAAAGAGGCCACCACATGACCAATTGGACAAGATGTATCAAAAGGGATAAGTGCACCATTAGGAAGAAAGAATTTACTCCCTTTCTGTTCCACCAACATTTCCTCCTTGTCCTTCTGGAGTTCAGGAAAGAAACCAGTTCCATGACCTTCTCTGTGGCAATAATAGCAAACTATGGTTGCCCTAGGAACGGAGTTGGAGGGTTTGGGGACAACCAGCAAGGAGAGTTTCTGATCCATTTAATTCTCAAAAGCTTGCAGGAGTTTGGTGATCTCATTGATAGTAGGTTTTTCCAGGTGGGTCTAAGGATTTGGTTTAGGTCTGCAATTGGCTTCCATCTTATTAATGATTTTGTTAGATGCTTGAAAAGAGGGGGCAGAGAATGGTTCAGTGATTCTAGGTTTTTCAAAGGTGAGAGCTGTTTGACCTTTCATTACTTTATCCACAGTATTCCTAAGAACCATGAAAGCAGGGAGCTTGAACTGATTATCTCTTGTAGTGATCATGGATCCAGATTTCACCAATTCATCCTTGATTCTTTCCTGCACTCCTGGAGAGAAAGACTGAAAAAATTTCACTCAAATCTTGTCCAACGTATCAATGTGATTGTTTTGGATAAGATAGGATTGGATAGGGTCCCAAGATTTTCTGAAAGCTTGATAATCAGAGGCTGAGGAGATACCACCATTGGAGGTCCATTGAGAAACTAGGGCATCCAGATATTGGAGAGTGAACCTAGCTATATCAATTTTGCCCCAGTAGGCAATCATTTCCTGCTTAAGAAGTACCCAGTCATGGGATTTGAATCCATCAAATGATTCAATCACTTCCATGACTTCATCAGAGGAGATAAAGAATTGCATTTGATAAGCCATGTCATATTTGCTGGCACCGTCCACTTCAGCAGCCATCTTGTAGGAATCCAGGAACCATTCAACATTTGTACCGTTAAAGGATAGGTTCTTGTTCTGAGGTTTGATCTTGATCATCTTGGCCCAAACAGAGGTAGAAGGGGTACCAATAGATTCCATTTTGACAAAAGATTTCCTAAGGGATCCAAAGAACCAATTTCCAAAGTGGCTCACGAGTGTGGCAAGGGTAGGGTTTACAAAAAACAACTAGGATCAAACCCCTTGACGGTGCACAATTGGGAGTACTTACTTTTGGAACAAGTTGCCTCCACGGATTGGATCTAGATGATAACGGAAACCCAGAAAAAAGAGGAAAACAGAACAAGAGAAGAAGATTGGAGTTGATTCCACAAATTTGGGACTGTAAATCCCAAGGTTTCTGGTTCAATCCCAGCCCGGGGGAGCAGATGTAAGAATCCAAACGGCGCAGGGCGTTTGCAGTTCTGTGGAGGGGATAGGCGCTTTTTTAGGCTGCCCTCCTGAGTGTTACAAAAATATTTAAATGTAACCAAGATCAAAGTCCAGAACCTGGTAAACGGGGAACCAAAAGTAAGAGGATAAAGATTGTAGTGGTTGGTAGCTGGGAGAGAAAACTATCTGAGGCAAGATGATTTCAGGGAAAACTTGAATAGAAGGAGTCAAGAATTTTTCAGAGTTCAAAAAGACAAGGCAATTGTGAGTGACAACGCCCACAAGCTAATAGCTCTGGTTGTCAGCAGAAGCTTGGGAAAGATCAACTCAATCCCAAACAACCTCCAGGTTCTCAATGAACCTACCCAACTCTCTGCAATCAAACGCTTGAAGGGTACCAGATAACTGTGGGTGGCTGCTCAAGACAAAGCTAATTGTTTGGAGAAGCTCTAGAAGTGAAAACAATAACCAATTCAAACAAGAATAACCCAACACTTCTCAAGGGACTCAAGAGTAGGGTGGCCGAATTCAACTTCAAAATAGATGAAGGGAGGTTTAACACTCCAGGCTTTAAGCTTAATAAAACCTCTTCAGTCAAATGTGACTGGTTCCAGAAAGATAATCAAAGGATGACCAGGACCAGTATGGTCGGATAAAGGGCTCAGGAGTGGTGTAACACACTCAACAATTTGATTAGACAAATTCTTCTTCAACCAGCAAAGCTATTGGTTGGTGATAAGGATCAAGGATCAAGGGTTGGAGTATGGAGGCTCAAGGATCAAGGGGGAATCATACATATCTGATGTGATGATAGGATGTGCTGATGTGCTCATTCCATGCTGGATTGATCAATGCTGCATCCTGTTCCAAAAGGCAGGGGAGAGCCCCTCCTTATATGGGCAGAAGGCCCTGTTAGACTATGTACAACCAATTCTACACATAGAGCAGAAAAAGAAAGAAAATCAGGTCATCTCTTGCGTCCGTCCGTGGATGGGCGCGCGCAAAAATACCGGAATCACCCACCCCTTGTCTGAAGGCAGACGGTGTGGGAAAGGAAAATTAACCTGACCGCTGCGGATGTCCGTCGGTGGTAGTCAACACTCTCCACCCCTTGGCCAAAGCAGAAGAGGGTGGGAGAGTTCCAGGAAGGGTGACAGTTGAATTTTGTGAGAGCGCGGATGGGCAGATAGGAGATTGGCTCAAGGCAATTGAGTAATTCCTGACAGGCTTGAGTTTGGTGACTGATAGATTGAGTGAGGTGGGAGATTGACGGATCCAAGGATTGGAAAAGCCCTTGAAGGTGCGGTTGGGATGGGTTTGGTAAGTCATGAATGAGCAATGGGGGACGGGCAAGGACAAGGATGAGGATGCAGGACGCGCAATGATGATGAGCGACACGGGACGTGCAAGGACAAGGATGAGGACGCGGGAGGCGCGATGATGATGAGTGACGCGGGACGCGCGAGGACAAGGAAGAGGACGCGGGACGCTGTTGTGTCAATTTATAGACACGGATTGGGAACTGCGTCGCGGCTGCAAGCTCAGCATTGGGGGCAAGCAGTCTCAGCAATAGAGTATGCGGAGTGCTCAGCAGCGGCAGCTGCTGGATCAGCAGCAGCCGCTGTTTGGCTCCGCACCTGATGGACGGGTGGGGCTCATCATTGAATGCGGCGTGGGCCACAATCCGCCCTGGAGATCGGATTTGGAAGGTAGTGTGCTTGGCTAGGTTTGCAGGCGCGCCGGTTTGGATACGTAGGGGCGGAGCAATCCGTGGGCTATGAAGGAACGGATGAGCCTGCGCCCAAGAGCGCGGATCATGCCGGATATTACCAAACACCCACGACGGGCGCGGACAAACGGATACGGACAGGCGCGGGGGGCTCCAAGTAGGGCGCGGTGCAAGGACCGCGTCATGAGAAGGACAAACCGGATGAACGGAACGGCGTATGGACAACGGGGGGAGTTTGGTACGGAGGAAGTGGGGAGAGGAGGCTAGGGTTTCTGTTCTGGGATTGTTTTCTGTTTTGTTGTCATACTGTTATTTGGGCGTGTACTTAGGTTAGGGTTGAGAGGGAGGACTTATCCTCACTCTCAACTCCGGGTTAGATCAAGGCATAGATTCAGAGGAGGAAGAATCACATCAGATCATCAGATTGAATCACTCATCTCACCAGGAGATTAAGGGAACTCATACCGGATACACATCCAGGTGGAAAGTTCTTAGGATTGAAGGATTGGCAATTTCTCTCTCTACTTTTCTTTATCTCTTTATCTCTTTATTTCTATCTCTCATTTAAGTGCGACTTTGGACATCCTCATCTCCTTTCAAACGCAGGGAACCGTTAACTTCCAAACCTTGGGACAATTATAGGGGGATTACCTTTATTCTTTCCACATCTGGGGGTCTGGCCGGGAAGTAACCTTCTTTTTCTTGTCTTTCAAAGGTAACTGGGCGCGATGTCCTATTCATACCTCCCTACAGTTGCTCCTTCTTCTTCTTCTCCTTCTCCTTCCGTCTCCGGGTCCGCTACTCTGACCCCACTCTCGTCTTCCATCCCCCCTCCTCCCCCTCCCTCCCTCAACCCAGGACAAGCTACGCCATTCCTCCATTGGTCTCCAGTGGCCATGAACGCACTCGTCTGGTTCCCATCAGGCCGTGCGACTACCCTCACATCTGATTCAAAACCGCAGATGTGGAGCGATTTATCTCAAGATACAAAGGTATTGCAGATGCGGAAGGTGCGTCGGACGCTGATAAGGCCCGGCTGGTCCTCCTGTTCATTATGGAAAAAGAGAAGCTCCGGGATGTGGAGGAAATGGAAGGCTAAAAGAATCAAGATTGGCCAAAACTGAAGGAGGAGATTCTAACGCGGTGGGGTAGGCGCGAACCTTGGTTCTGGGAAAGAGATTTTGACCGCATGGCCTCGGAGGCGAGCGCGCGCGGAGGAGTCAGAACGCGGGTGGAGCTGGCGGAGTACACCTCAACGTTTGATTGGATCTATCGGTACTTGTCAAAGAACAAGGTGGTGGCAGGACAGACGGGGGCCATGAAACGCGCGTTTCTGGGCGGTTTAGGCGCTCAACTCCGGGCAAGGGTGCAGCAGCATATTTACAATCACAACTTGGTAAAGCGGTCACTGGACGGGAGCATCACGCTCCTTCTGGAGTTGGCTGTCATTCTCCGGGCTGTGGAGAGTGAGCTTGACTTAGAGGAGCTTTTCAAGGACACCACTAAGTCCTTCCCAGCGGGACCAAAGAAATCCGCCCCCCAGGTTCTGGCTCCGGCGCAATTTCCGGCCCCAGTTCCACCTACGTCCGCGCGTGTTCCGGTTCCTCAACCTGCGTGAGCCGCTCCGGTAAGCAAATAGACGGAGCTGATGAAGGACCTGAAGATCTGCATGAGTCTTATGGGCCAGCAGCAGCCGCAAGGGCCTCCACCTCACATGGTGGAAGGGTTTTGGCAGCCCGGTACCTTTGTGCCGAGGGGGTGCTTGTACTGCGGGGCAAACGTTCATTGGCAATCGGCGTGCGAGGAGCTTACAAAGGATATCAACGCGGGATTGGTTTGAACGGCTGGGATGGGGTACATGTTTCCGACGGGCAAACAGATTCCAATGGAGCCAAGCCAGCCTACCGCAATGCAGCAAGTGCGCACACGGGGTCGGGAGGCGGGAAAAACGGCGCAAGCGTCACTGGGCATTTTTACCGGTCCCGGATCGTGTCAACCACCTTGGGTGGAAGCTGAGGTAAGGGTAGTGGAAATGGAAGAAAAGGTGGCGGTCCCCGATAAAATGGAGGTGGACGCGAAGGAGCAACCCCCGTCATCCATTCCGAAACCGGCCGCGCGCATGCCTGGAACCAAGGCTCCGGCAGGGAAACCTGTAGGGAAGAAGAAAGGGGAGGAAATTGTGCAAAGGGTGATGGGCAACAAGACTCCGGTCCCGCTGACCTTGTGGGAACTGGCGGCCTTGTCTCCGGTGGTGGTAGACGAGATGGTTCAGGCGTTGCGGGATTGCGGTCAGGGCCGGGTACCTCAGACGGTGCAGCGGGTTCATGTGGCACGGAAGGAGGAGGGGCGCAGGGAGTTCAAGTCAAAATTGGTTTTGACTCCGCTCGCTTACGTTCCAATGGTCATAGTGGGAAGTGAAGAGTTTTAATTGATCAAAAGACCTTACACAAGACTGAATGCTGAGAAGAACAATCACAATGAGCAAGAGTATCTGGAGAAGGGTCTCAGGAAGTGAGAACACGGAAAGAAAACAAACAGGAAGAGACTGCACTTGAATGGAAATGAGAAGACATCAGGGAGATGAGATGGAATTGATCTGAAGTCGGTTTAGGAGTCGAGACGTGGGTGCTGGTATTTCACAGCTTGAATGAGTGTTTCCAATCGTGAGTAAGAAATTGAATGTGGTGAATCTCACCAGGAAGTCATTGAGGCATTTTGTACGTGAGTCGCAGATGGATCAAGGGTTGAGAGTTGGAGGAAGATGAGGGAAGGAGCAGTATGAAAGAAAAATGAAGAAACAAGATTGAAGAAGAAACAAGAGATGAAGAGGTAAGCCAGCTAGAGGATTGGAGTATGTGAGGTTGAGATTTTGTCGGTGCGGTCCATCCTCAATCTTGAGAGTTGTAAGTTGGAGATCATCCATTGTCTCAGTCTGGCAAGCTCCTCCAAGAGTGGGGGTCCAAAGCATCGGTGACTTCCCCCAGTTCACTGAGAGCCGGGCTCCCTGGTGCCCAAAATAACCCAACACGCCCCATGCCTGGAGAGATGAACACACTACTACATTGAGCCAGAATCGTGAAAAAAAAGAAGAAGAGACAGAAGAAGAAATGAACTACGCTATGCAGGCCTGAGAGATCCAAAAAATGATTGAAGAAGCTCGAGACTGAGCAGATTAGAGCTTTGGGTAAGAGAGTCTGTGGGAATTTCTTCAGATTTGATGAGTTTGGCCACAATATTCCCCAACTTCAGCTCTTCTCTCATTCCCTTTGTCTTCAGATCTAAATGTTGAGTCTTAGAGTTAGATCCAAATTGTTGAATCTTGTCAATCAGGCTGCTGTTGTCGGTGTGAATTACCATGGAAGTGGACTTGGTAGAGAAGATCTCGCATGCCAGAGCCCTGATCCAAGTGGCTTTGTGAAATGCATCAACAAATGCATTGAGCTCGGCATCTGTGGAACTGAAGGTGATGTTCTTCTGCTTGCAACTATTCCAAGATACAATGCATCCATAAGCGGCGCAGACGTAGCCAGTTTGAGAGCGTCGAGTGTCGGGATTGTCAGCCCAAGACGCATCTGAGTAAGCTGAGATTGGAGAGTCAGCATTTTTAACTTTCAGGCTGAGTCAAATGTGTGAGGTGCCCTTCAAGTAATTCCAGGTTTTCTTTACTTTGTTCCAGTGGGGTACACCAGGCTTGACGTTGAATCTCGACAGACTGGACACAGCAAAGCTGATGTCAGGCCTCAAGTAGCAAGCAATATGATTCAATAGGCCAATTGCTGATCAATAGTTGACATTGAGGGCCTTGAATTGCTCAAACTCTTCATCGGTGGCAGGTTTGAGTTGAAGATTCTGAGTCAAAGGAGTCTTTCTGGTCCTGGCGTCTTCTAGGCCAAGTTCTTTGAGCCCAAGTTCAATGTGCTTAGGCTGGCTGATAAGGATTTTGTCCCCCCTTACCTCTATCTTCATACCTAGAATGGTGTTGGGGTTTTTTGCTGTTGACCCAGAGAAGTGATCTAGGAACTTTGCCTCAAAGCCGTTGCCTTCTCCAACAAGAACCAGGTTGTCCACGTGAAAGAACAGTTGCAACTTACCATTGCTAGATAGGTAGAGGCATGGGTCGCAAGAACATTCCTTGAAACCTACTTCTTTGAACCAAGCAGTGAGGGTATCGTACCAGTTTTTCGGTGCCTGTTTGAGTCCGTAGAGGGACTTCCTGAGTTTGAGGTATGGCAAGGTCCTCTTTGAGCCCTTGGGAGTACAAATGATGACTTCCTCATCAATAGGTGAGTGCAGGAATGCACTTTTGACGTTGAATTGTCGAATTTGTTGTTTGGACTTGAGTGCGTACAAAAGCAACAGTTGCAAGGTTGATGGCTTCCCGGTGGGAGCAAATGTCTTGGTGTAGTCTAGACCCTCAATCTGGTTGAAACCCTGCACACACAGTCAAGCCTTGTATCTGACAGGGTTGCCGTGGCAGTTCTGCTTGACCTTGAAGATCCAAGTCGTTTTGAGGACATTCTTGGGCTTGGGACCATTGTATTCTTCCCATAACGCCAAATCTTTGATTGAGGTCAGTTATTGATTGATTGCCTTGATCCACTCAAGATACTCTTCACATCCGAGAGCATCATTGTAGGTCTTGGGCTCGTAATAGTGATAAAAGCCGTACCTCTGAGGTGGTTTGATACTTGATCTATCCCTTAGGACTCAACCCGCTGGCTCGACATTTGTTTGAGGAGGAATCTGAGGGTTGGAGGTTGAATCAATCCGTGCCACAGGCGTTGAATCAGTCAAATCATCCAATGAAGAGGGGTTAGTCAAATTGGCTTCATCGGCCAAGCTGGCAGATTCATCTGAGTGGTTGCAATAGCTTGTCCAGGGAGTATGAGTAGAATCCTGAGTTGGATGGGCTGGTTATGGCATTTTAAGACCCTGGTCCCTTGTGTGTGGAAGATCCTCATTGTTGGGTAGGGGGTCGACATCCAGAGTGAGACTGGGTGCATTTGGCCTAAGCAATGAGAAGAACTTGACGTGCTTTGAGGAGATAATGGAACCAGATTTTGTCAGTACGCAATACAAAAGAAGTAGTGGATTAAAGCCTACTAGGTTTCCCTCTTCTCCCTTGCAGTCAAATTTTGACCCTTTTGGTCGCTTGTTGATGAGGTAAACACAGGGGCTTCCGGTCGGCTTGAGATAAGACAAGGGCAGAAGTTTACAGTGCATTTTCTGCCATGGCGTCATATCTTCACCTTTAGCTGGGATGTGATTCAGCATGAGGAAACACCCTTTTAAAACTTTGTGCCAAACTGATGGTGGGAGCCTGCTGTCCTTGAGGGTTGCGCGGGTTGATTCAACAATTGTCCAATTGGCTTGTTTGGCGCGGCCATTATGCTCCGGGTGATAAGGTTCCAAGATGATGTGAGTGATGTGTCTTTTGTTCAAGTAAGTCAACAGTTTTGCATTCACAAACTTGGTTCCCCCGTCTGAGCAGATTTCTGAAGGGTACGTGCTACGGCATTGGTGTTCTCTTTCGAGTAGATCTATGATGATTTCGCCAGTCTTGTCCTTGGAAGTCATTGGGAAGGCAGCCAGATAGCCACTGGCGTTGTCCACAAGGGTCAGGATGAATTGGTGGCCTGACTTCAACAGAGGTTGAATGGGACCCATCAGATCCAGATGAACTTGGTCCAGAACCCTAGAGGATCTGGTAGAAGATTGAGCGAAGGACGACTTGGTTATTTTACTCTTGGCACACTCCACACATTGAAACTTCTGCACAACGTTGGTGGGGATGTGTTGGATGAGAGGAGTCAGTCTAGCCATTGATGCATGGCTGTATTTCCTGTGGATCTCAAGAAGAGTGTCTTCTGGCGTGAACTTGAGAGTTGACAGGTGGATTTTGAGTGAAGGTGAGAGACTGAAGGAAGGGGTAGGTAGCGTGTAGAGGTTGTCATCAACAGTTCCTTTCAATAAGGATTTGCCTCCGTGCAAGACAGTGAATTGCTTGTCGGAGGAGTGAATTGAGCAACCCTTGGAATTCAATGCTCCTGCGCTGATCAGGTTGATTTTCACATCAGGAACGTAGAAAACATCGGAGAGTAGGAGGGTTAGATTCTTCCGGTGGAGGATGGCAGTGCCCTTCCCCTTGATTGCTAGACTAGCGCCTTCCTTGCCCGTTTTGATTGGATCACCAATGTGTGGTTCCATCTTGCAGAAGTATCTAGAGTTGTTGATCATGTGGAAGGAAGCTCCACTGTTGAGCAAGAAACGACAGCTGCGGTCTCCCCGTTCAATCCAATGATTCAGAAGAGAAAGATAATGTGCCAAATGTGACTCTGCCTTCCCTTTTTGTCTGTTCTTCCTTGCTTTCCATTTGGCCTGATTGTCTCTCCACCATTCAGGAGCCATATCCAGATGCAGGTGCCAACATTCTGTGGCCGAATTATTCTTGTCTTTCCCGGGGTAATGGTATCCTTTAACGCATCTTTTAGGGTCAGACCCCTTTGTTGAGGGTGGATGAGACAATGAATTGCTTCCAAACAGAGCAATGTCTCCCTTTGACTTTGAGCCGGCAATGGATGATTGGGCCAACAATTTGTTTTTGAGTTGAGTGAGATGATTTAGGACATAGTCCACAGACAGTTCCTTGTTAGAGTGCATAATCTGCCTCTCGAAGTTGTCCTTGGAGGAGGGAAATTTGAACAGTAGAAGGTAGGCCACGATATCATCCGGGAGTTTGATTCCCACTTTGGCCATCTTTTTGAGACATACCTTGACTCTCGTGATGAATTTGACAATGTCATCTGGGTTTAAAGTAAGATAGAGAAAGGCATTGAAGACTCTTGTGCGATTGGAGGCCTGCCACGAAGCAAATTTTTGAATGATAGGCTTCCATAACAGCTTGGCAGAGTTTTGGTTTTTGGCTGTGACAATGTTCTCATGAGCGGAGGAATCCAGTTTTGAGATGATGAGAAGTTTGATTTCATTGTTAACTGCTGCATCTAGGACAGAGGTTTTGTCGTTGATTGCTGTTGTGCATCCTCTGACGTCCAAAATCGCATCCATCTTGTCTCTCCAGATGCCATAGTTTTCTTCTCCAAGCAGAGGGATTGTCTCGAGGGCAGTCTTAAGCATAGCCTGTTGAAAGTCAATTGCGGCCCAGTTAGGTTGCCTCCCTCAGTCCGCGTATTGGTTGCTTGATGAGTTTGAGAAGAGATCCTTTGGCTTTTAACCATGAAGAGTTTTAATTGATCAAAAGACCTTACAAAAGACTGAAGGCTGAGAAGAACAATTGCAATGAGCAAGAGTATCTGGAGAAGGGTCTAAGGAAGTGAGAAAACAGAAAGAAAACAAACAGGAAGAGACTGCACTCGAATGGAAATGAGAAGACATCAGGGAGATGAGATGGAATTGATCTGAATTCGGTTTAGGAGTCGAGACGTGGGTGCTGGTATTTCACAGCTTGAATGAGTGTTTCCAATTGTGAGTAAGAAATTGAATGTGGTGAATCTCACCAGGCAGTCATTGAGGCATTTTGTACGTGAGTCGCAGATGGATCAAGGTTTGAGAGTTGGAGGAAGATGAGGGAAGGAGCAGTATGAAAGAAAAATGAAGAAAAGAGATTGAAGAAGAAACAAGAGATGAAGAGGTAAGCCATCTAGAGGATCGGAATATGTGAGGTTGAGATTTTGTCGGTGCGGTCCATCCTCAATCTTGAGAGTTGTGAGTTGGAGATCATCCGTTGTCTCAGTCTGGCGAGCTCCTCCAAGAGCGGGGGTCCAAAGCATTGGTGACTTTCCCCGTTTCACTGAGAGCCGGGCTCCCTGGTGCCCACAATAACCCAACAGGAAGGAAGGTGTGGGCTATGGTGGACAGCGGTTCAATGGTGAACCTGCTGCCATCGCAGATGGTGGATGATTTGGGGTTGGTTTGGGGGAAATGCGCAATGGGTCTCCGCGCGCTTAACGGAGGGGAGTGTTGTGTGGATGGGGTAGTCGAGGAGGAGGAGGTTGAGGTTGCAAGGGTCCCTAGGCCCCTTTCTTTTCTTTTGGTTGATTGTGAGGATGTGATTTTGGGAAGGCCGTTCATGTTTGGGTTTCGAGCCCAAATGGTTTTTGATCCGGGAACGGGAAGGGAGGCGTTGACGGTAGAGGATTTGTCTGGCGGGAGGTTTGAGACAACTATCTGCAATCATGGGCAGGGAAAGCAGAGGAGAGTGTTGGTGTATGAGGAGGAACTGGACGCGGCGGCTGCGACCAGCTGGGGACAGTGGCAAAGTGGGGGGTGGAGGTAGAGGGGGAAACGCGGGCGCGGCGCAAAGCTGGGTCCATAAACGCGAGAACAAGCCCCGCGGAACCGGGACGCGTGGGAAATCCCGTGGATGGGGGAAGGGGGACGAAGAGCAATTTGCGGGCGGTCTACGGGCGTCGCGCAAAAAAAAAGGGGGTTCTTTTTTATTGGTTTCTTTTTCTCTTTTTCTTTCTCTCAGGATATCTCAAGGATGGGGGGTTGTTATGGTACTAAGCTTGATTTGGTGAAGGGGTGCTCTAGCAGGTTCACAGCCGGGACAAATAGACACCCCAGAATGTCCGCTCTCTTACTCTTTCTCTCTCTCTTCCCTTACGGTGGCGCGCGCTGGTGTTTTGGTTTTTGTGTTTGTTACAGGAAGGGTACGGGGAACTGTGTGTAAGTTCGTCTGGGGCGGTCCAGGTTCCTCTTTTGGAACAGCTAGTCACTTACGGTCGCTCACAAAGCAAGCACGCGGGCGCGGACTCAATCTCAGACTCACTCTCTCAAAGCGCGGCCGCGCACTTTTTCTCAGAAAGGGAGCATGATGGCAATGGAGAGGAGGGGAGACGGAGAAGGTGGTAGTGGGAAGTGGTGGGGGTGGAGTGGAAGTAGCAGAGGTGGTGGTATGGTGAAGCAATGGGAAACTTCTGGGGACAGAACTCAAGTTGGGGAGGGATTTGGTGTCAATTTATAGACACGGATTGGGAACTGTGTTGCGGCTGCGCGCTCAGCATTGGGGGCAAGTGGGCTCAGCACTAGGGTATGCGGAGTGCTCAGCAGTGGCAGCTGCTCAATCAGCAGCAGCGGCTGTTTGGCTCCGCACCTGATGGACGTGTTGGGCTCAGCATTGAATGCGGCGTGGGCGGCGATTCCTCCCCGGAGATTGGATTCGGAGGGTAGTGCGCTTGGCTAGGTTTGCGGGCGCGCCTGTTTGGATACGTAGGGGCGGAGCCATCTGCGGGCTATCAAGGAATAGATGAGCGCCTGCGCAAGCGCGTGGATCATGCCGGATATTACCAAACACCCACGACGGGCGCGGACAAACGGATACGGATAGGCGCAGGGGGCTCCAAGTAGGGCGCAGTGCGAGGACCGCGTCATGAGAAGGACAAACCGGATGAACGGAACGGCATACGGAAAACGGGGGGAGTTTGGTACGTAGTAGGTGGGGAGAGGAGGCTAGGGTTTCTGTTCTTGGATTGTTTTCTATTTTGTTGTCATACTGTTATTTGCGCGTGTACTTAGGTTAGGGTTGAGAGGGAGGACTTATCCTCACTCTCAACTCCAGGTTATATTGAGGCATAGATGCAGAGGAGGAAGAATCACATGAGATCATCAGATTGAATCACTCATCTCACCAGGAGATTAAGGGAACTCATACCGGATACACATCCAGGTGGAAAGTTCTTAGGATTGAAGGATTGGCGATTTCTCTCTCTACTTTTCTTTATCTCTTTATCTCTTTATTTCTATCTCTCATTTAAGTGCGACTTTGGACATCCTCATCTCCTTTCAAACGGAGGGAACCGTTAACTTCCGAACCTTGGGACAATTATAGGGGGATAACCTTTATTCTTTCCACAACGCACAATGATGATGAGCAACGCGGGACGCGCAAGGACAAGGATGAGCATGCGGGACGCGTGATGATGATGATGATGATGAGCAATGCGGGACGCGCAAGGATTTTTTTTTTTAAATTCTTTTTCCAAGGTGTCCCAAATGGTGCACCACAACACCAAAACATGTTTTAAGGTCTTTTGGGAAACGGGCCTTAACAGGCCCGCCAGGGTGGATGGGCCACCTTGGCCAGATGGGTTTATTTGGGCATAACTGGGCCCAAGGTCTATTTTGAACACACTTTTCCAGATGGGTTGGCCAGCCAATACGTAGTTTTTAGGTCTTTGGGCCTTGGTGGCCCATTCTGGCCGCCACCTGTGTTGCAGCCCGCTTGGGGACGCTTGTTTCCTGCCTGGGCCCCTTCCTGGGCTTAAAGGCCCGCATGGGGCAGTTGTAAAGGTCAGGGGACTCAATTTGGAGTCCTCCTGCCCACTGTGTGAAAGGCTGCGGCCTTGGTTGCGCCACCCGCCTGGTTGTGGCCGCCAGGGTGGGTTGCAGGCCCTGCCTTCCTCCCTCCCCTTGCTTGGTTGTGAGGGGGAGGGAGGATGGCTGCTTCTACCTCCCATCCAGAACAGCAAGGACCAGCTGTGACAAAGCAACCGGCAAGGTGTTAAAATACGTATGCACTTGCGCGTATGCTACGTATAAGTTTAATCCAAATGGGATGCACATATGGGTCTCTCCGGCCCATTGGAAACTCACACGGACCATACGGGCTTGTGTGGATGTCACGGATTTGGGGAGAATGGCCTCAAAAGGCGTGAAACAGGCCAATTGGTACACAGCCCTAACGGGCCCAGTGAGGAATATGGGCAAATACAGCCAGATGGGCTTGTATGGGCATCATTGGGCCCAAGGTTTTTTTTGGACATACTTGGCCAGACGGGCTGGCCCGTTAAAGTATGGTTTACTTAGTTTTTAGGCTTTGGGCGGCCCATTGGGGCCGCTGCCTGTGTTGCAGCCCGTGTCGTAGCTGGCTCGGGGCAGCTGTTTTCGCTTATGGCCCGTTTATGGGGCCCAACGGCTTGCGCGGGGCCATCCTAGGGGGCAGGTGGACTCAAAATGGAGCCCCCCCCCACCCCGGTCACAGCTGGAGGGGGAGGGTTGGCTGGATGGAACCAGCCAGTGACCGGTTGCAAGGAGCAACCGGTCATGGTGGGGGGGACTTGATCACCCCCCACCAAAGGTGGCGGCTAGGCCCGTTGCATTGAGGCAACTGGTGGTGGGGGGGAATTGACCACCCCCCCACCATTGATGGGGCGCTCTCCCCCCCCCCCCCCCACCTTTACCAAGGGGGAGGAGCAATGGGCTGGAGGGGACCTGACCACCCCCCAGCCCACCTGGCGTGACAACGCCCTGGAGGTATCAACCCCCAGGGCCCCTGGTAGGGGATTTGACCATCCCCTCCAGGGATCTGTGAGAAAGAGGGGGGGACAGCATGTCTGCTGGTCACCCCCCCCCCCATGTGAGTATGAGACCGGACCCAGGTGTGTCCTGGGTCCCACCTGGCCACTTGTATGGCCAGGGGCTGGTTGCATGAGGCAACCAGCCAGCCTGTGAGGTGAAAACCAACCAGGGTTTTGAACAGCTAAGGGGCTGGTTCAGCCCCATTGAGATGGAAACACCAGAAATAACCGGAATAGGCTGCTTTTAAGGGTACAAGGACTGATGCCATGCGGGCTGATGTAGCCCAAATCAATTAACAAGGCCTGTAGAGCCTGTAGAGCTCTTTTTGGGCGGAAATTTTTCCTTTGGGCTTGTTGCATCATGGGCTCACAAGATTCCAATCTTTTGTAATTAAGGAGCTCTTCTCCCTGCTGTTTTCCATCATCCATTCATCATCCAATTGAATTCATCACCAATATCATCCAATGTATTGCCCCATTGTGAGAGCCCATCAGCAATTATTGACACAAGGTGTCCAGCATTTCTTTTGCTTTGAATAATGCTCATTTGCATAAGCTAATTGCTGGCCATAATTATAAAAGGAGGTGGGGTGGGATTTGACCACCCACCCATCTTAATCATAGTGACAAAAAGTCCTAGGGGCCATCTCCCCCCCCCCTCTACCAAGGGGGAGGTGACCTGGGGCTGGGTGGGATGGACCACCGCCCAGCCCACTCATTTTTTGAATTTCTCTGGGGTGTATCAAGCCTCAGGGCTCCCTGGGGGGGGATTTCACCGCTACCTCCAGGGATTGAGAAAGAGAGGGGGTAAATGCATGTCAGCTGGTTACACCTCCCCTCCTGTAAGTTTTAAAGGACCCAGAGTGTTTCTGGGTCCACCCTGGCCAATCTGAGGGCCAGGGGCTGGTTGCAGGAGGCAACCAGCCATGTGAGTTGGTAATAAGGAGCAATACGGTCAAGAGGGAATTTTAACTGGGTAACAGGGCTGATTTTAATAGAAAACCAGCCAGGGTCTGAATAGAAGCAAGGGCTGGTTCAGCGCAGTAAGGGTGGAAACACCAATCTCAACTGGTAAAGGCTGGTCATAAGGGTTCAGGGACCAATTCCAAGTGGGCTGAGTAAGCCCAAACCAAGTAGCAAGGCCTGTAGAGCCTGTAGAGCCAATTTAGGGAGGAAGTTTTATCTTTTTCTTTTCACTACATGAGCTCCCCATGAGCACCATATTTTGTATTTAAGTAGCTCTTCTACCTTCTGTTTTCCATCTATTTATTCACCAATTCATTCACATTCACCACTGCACCATTGCCTCTGCCTCATATTTAGGATATATCATAAGACATTATTGTCTCAGCATTTCTTTTTCTTTAATTACTTCTCTTTGACTAGGCTTTTTGGCCAATAATTCTCACAATTCTCAGCCTAAAAATGATGATCCAGATGAAACCTTTGAGTGGCCCAAATCTGATGTCAAGCATTGACTGCAAGAGCCACTGGAAAAAGAAGGGGGCAACTGGAAATGAAAAAAAAGATATTTTATTGGTAGCCATGCCATTTATTGGTAGAAGTAGAATGGGTAAGGAAATACAGCAGATAACTCAATTTCTGGGCTTTTAAATATATCAGAATTTGTCAAATATTCTGAAAATAAAAGCAAAAAAATAATATTGATTACAAAGATGTTTGAGACTATTTTTAACCCCACCAGTAAAAAAAATATATTTTTATTCATATTTTTCCCTAGAGTATATTTTGACAATTTTCAGTTCCTTGCAAGTTTTCCCAGTCATTTTGTTTATTTGAATAAAAATTTCCATTCTGGTATGGATGGCTATGTCCACAGAAGGAAATTTACAGTCCTTGTAGTGGTTTGCCAAAAAGGCTATAGATCAAAATTTTGTATTTTTTGCACAGACCACACAAAACTTTCATTGATCCGCTCCTTGGTTACTTCCAAAGAGATTTTGGAATATCTGTTTTGAGCCCTCTCTTGCTGAAAAGCCCTATTCTTTCCACTTCTCTGTATGCTTATGAAATAATTTCCTCCCCCTTGTTCCCTCCCATCCAAAGACTTCAATTGGGGTGAGGATCAAGAAAGTATTTAATTGATTGTTTAAAATTTGGAGGGCAGTGGGAGAAGAATGGTTGGTCAAAAAAAGTGCCGCTGCAGAAGGAAAAAGGGGTCAAACAGTGTGTTTCATTGCATGGAATAAAAGAAAAACAATATTTAGTAAGTTATAATCAAGGTAGATGATTAAAAAAACAGAAAAAATTAAAACCCATAATGGCTTGTTTTGAATCAGAGGATGATGTTGATGACAGTGGATCAGTCAAATTCAAAACTTGAACCAAGCTTGAAGATTTAGATAGTTGATGGGAATTTTTGGAATGTGGGGGATACTGATTACCAGTGTGTGATTCCAGCCTTGGCCTTGTCAAAAACATAGAATGCACCAGAATCAATCAATTTCTGTTCACTCTTGTGTAATCTACTGGTGGCCTTAGGATATTAGCCTGTGTGACAAGATTTGAAGAGGATGAGCGCATGATGGGTTCTTTGGATGTAGCCAAAAATGTGGTAGTTGCTGAAATCTTGTAATTTTAGATATTGGATTCCTTTTATGCTTGATTCAGATTGATCAACTCAGATGAGGGTTTTTGGAAATAATTGGGAGGAAGCTTTGATGAATGAGGATGAGTGAGATGGGCCAGGGAAGAGCTTGGGTGCAGTTTGGTGGTTGATATGTACTCACAAGGTCCTTGTGTAGGTTGGCCAAACAGGCAGAGGCTAAAACAAGATGGTGAAGGCAAGGTGATTATCATTGACACTTGGCCAAATTTGCTGAGGTGATGATTGCAAGCTGGCATCCAACCCCACTCATGAATTTTACCAGCCAGCAACCAAAATTTCCCATTTGCCTTGATTAAAAGCTACCAAATCTGGTGAGAGCAGGGCTTGGAATCTGGAGGCAATCATCTGATCAAGCCTGCTGTAGGATTTTTTCCTCCGAAAGCTGCTAAGCTTGGTTGGCGCAGAGAAATTCCTAGGGATGGTTGATGGAGATGCTGATAAGGATTGGGACCAAGCAAGCTACCAAAATTTTCCAATTTCCTTGATTGAAATGTAGCACCTCTGGTTAGAGCAGGGCTTGGAAGCTGGCGGAAATGATTGAATGAATCCCATTTTAGGCCTTTTGCCTTGAAATAAAGCTTCTTTGCTGCGGAGCAAGTCCTAGGGATGGTTGATGCAGTGGTGGATAAGGATTGGGACCAAGAAGGCTACCAAAACTGCCCAATCCCCTTTACAGATGTGTTAGCACATCTGGTGAGAGCAGGGCTTGGAAGCTGCTGGACATCATCCAATTTATCCCTTTGTAGGCTTTTTGCCTTTGCAAGAAGGAAATCTTGTTTGGCATGGATAAAGTCCTAGGGATGGGTGATGCAGCAGCAGATGAGGATTTGGACTCAAGCTTGAGATGGGGTGAGTGGGGTTGGTTCTTGAAAGAGGATGATTAGGAAAACTGAATGAGTTCCTCCTGGTGTGGTATTGAGGAATGCCATTGTGCTCTAGTTTCCATCTCCAGTGATGTTGGAGTGGTTGGAGGTCAAGAGGTTGGGATGGGTGCAAGTGATAGGGATTAGTGAGGGGATATTGAGATGGATGGCTTGGGTAGGAGTATCTGGATGTATGATGATGATGATGATGATCTGGTGGGAGTGAATAATCAAATTGGGGTTGATAAAATAATTCCAAGAAGCTCAACATGAGTTCCTGATTTCCTGATGTGGAGGTGTGGATGGGTGTTTTGAATGATAGATGGTGGATGGATTATGATGCATAAATGGCGGTTTGATGCATTTGAAATCTTCCAATTCCATGAAACATTCCATTTTGAAATACAAAAGTTAAGGGGTATGTGTATTTCAGAAACACACAATTGAAAATGGCTGGCTTTCTAACTCTGATAAACCCTATAAAGAATGGAATGTTTGTAATGGTGGGTTTGCTAACTCTGATACGCCCTATTATAAATGGTTTTTTTTGGTTAAAAAAGGCAGTTTTGTAATGGCGGGTTTTCTAAATCTGATATGACCTATTTGGTCACCCATAAAAAAATTGAATTTTGAATTTTCCAGTTTCCCCAGCTTCCAATGGGATTTTTTTATTGAATATGCCTTGAATGAATGACGCCATTCTAGGCCATGATTATCTAGTGTATTGGAATCTGGATGTGAATTGGCAAGAAGGAGTAATTGACCTGAAAGCCTTGCAACCCCAAGAAACTATCCAGTCCATAAACCAGGAATCAAAAAGCCTACTTGATAATTTCATTGACTTTGATCAAGATTTTCCAAACGGAGATTTGAAATAGCCCAACTTCCATTCCCAAGTCCCCTCTTCAAATTTAGGACTTTATTTTTATTTATCTTACTTAAATATTCCTTGCTTCTTCACAAAGAAGGAGGAAACTGATAGAGGGTGTTTTTTAAGTTCCTGATGTCAGATGAACACCCCACCTACTATAGGGAAATCTTAGTTGATTTTGAGCGCAAAGGGAGAGACTGAGTGCAAAGGAAAATGCAAGACATCAAGGCTAACTGAAAAGTGCAAGATTATGATTTGATGGCCCAAAAAACAGAAAGAGGAAAGAAATCTTCCAATGGAAATGAAATAAAACACAATCCCAATGCAATTAATGGATTTAGCAAAATGCAAGAATGTATGAAATTAACTAACTGAGGAGACAATCTTCAGGAAGGCAATGCAGCCTTTATAAGGTGATCCAGAGGTGACTAAATAAAAACTGATTGATGGAAAACTAAAGTTAAAATGAAATGATTCAATGAATGAAAGGAACTGAATGAGAAATGAAATAAAAGTACAGTCATTTTCAAGGTTGTAGGGTAGTTGCAAGACAATAAAATATGAGCGTACAAGGATGTAATGGATAATACAGGAAGGAATGACATGGGAAGACAATGCAAATATGAAGATTTAGTTTATGCAGGGTAAGTTAATAGTCCATTTGCAAACTATAAAGTTGATGTGGCTTTCTAGGCATGAGTAAAAACTATTGTTTTTGCGTGAAAAAGAATGGAAGTCCAAGGGTTGATTATATCAAGGGTAGAAGGGTAAATTTTGAATGGATGGTGAACTGGTATTTAGTGTTAACTGCAAGATTTGCAAGTAAATACTGAGTCCGAGAGATTGGAAGATTTTAACACAAGCCAAAGGTGGTAAGCAGATGGCACCATGGATTTTTTGATTTTTGTGTGTCATGATTATGGACTGTGGTTGATGGTAATGAGGAAAATGATATTTTGAAGGAATGGAAGAAAATGACCCTTAACCTTGAAGTGTGACAATTGACCGTGTATAAAGCTGCAAACTCCTGCAAGCATTCAGATCACATTCCCATCAATTCCAAAACTTTTTGTACCAACTGTATACCCTTTAATTGATACTTTACTTAATTGATTTTAAGTAAGATGTTGAATTCACTATTTATTTGTCTTCATCTCATTTTTGTGGTGACCAATTTGGGAAACCTCTGGAAAAAGGGAATTTTTTTAAACAAAATTTTTATATATTATCTTTCATCTTTCAAAAAGGGTAAAAAAAATTGTGTTACTATGGCAACTTATTTTTTTCCTCTTCCCAACTTCTCCACGTCCTAGCGGTTTAAGAAGGGCCCCTGGGTTTTTAAGTCCCCAGGCCTTCCCTTCAACTCCTGCTCTTTGTGCTTGGCACCCAGTTATTTTCTTGGCCAAGTGAGTACAAACAATCCCCACCAATCATCTTTTTCTTTTAATCATCCCCTTCCTGTGATTAAAAGCATTGAATAAATCTTGCAGTCATCACCCAACCCTTCCTTGCCATGGGTTTCCCCTCAATGGTCTCCGCCGTTGATTGCATCATTGTATCCTGACCCTAAGGATGGATCCCAATCACCTCCTAGACCATCCATTGGTTTAAATCACTTGGATAGTCAATGAGGATCACAATTACCTTCAATACCAGTCCCCCATCATCATAATCATCCTATGCGGCTGATCCATCACCCTCTTCCTCCACGGGACAGCTGCTTGCAATTATCTGTCACTTGTGGCTGTTTCAAGTCATTGTTGCGGCCTTAAGTGAAATCACTGACGGCCATCAGCAACCTGCTTGCCTATCCAAGGTCTCATCTCTGCCAAACAGCTGAGAGCCTTTACCAGCGGTTGTCTGCCAGGTCATCCTGGTCCCCAACATTTTTCACAACCTTGGTCAATTTTTAACCTTGCATCTTGACCAAATTGATCAATCACAATAATCCTTGTCACCCCTTGATCATCTTTTGCTTTCTGTTGTGGGCGCCACTCATCCCATTTCACCCCCAAAACAACAGCTCTCCCGCCATTGCTGCTGGCGCTCTTGTTTTCTCCACCTGCTGTTGCAACTGAAGGAACTGTTGCAGCTGCTTGAGCTCATCTGACTCCCATCTTTGAACTCAGGGCCTATTTTTTTTCCCTTCTGTCTTTTTTTTCTTTCTTTTTTTTGAAAAATTACGATCATGTCTCTCCAAGATTGTTTATTTTGTTCATCATTTCACTTCTATCATTATTTTTTTTTTTTTGCTCTCATATGTTTCATCCTCTTGTAAATAGTCTACTGGTTCTCTTGCGCATAAAAGGGGGGCTCTCCCCTGCCTTTTTACTAGCCATCCATAATATATGCAATCAATAAATCTGATCAATCATTGGAGAAATTTGTGATCATGTTTTATCCAGGTTATATCCATGATTTCCCTCTGATCCTTAAGCCTCCATACTCAAAATTCTGATCTGCCGCTCTTTAACTGTATCTGTTATCACCAACCAATAGCCTTTCTGGTTGAAGAAGAATTCATTTTGTTGAATTCTTGAGTGTTTGATACCACTCCTTGATCCATTTTTTGAACATACTGGTCTTGATCATTCTTTGATTGTCTTTCTGGAATCAGTCACGCTTGACTAAGAGGTTTCATTAAGAATAAACACTGGAGTTTCAAGCCTTGCTTTATTTATTTGAAGTTGAATTTTACCATGCTACTCGTGGGTCCCTTGAGAAGTTTGGGTTATTCTTGTTTAAATTTGTTACTGCTTTGATTCTAGAGGTTCATAAAACAAATTGCTTTGTTTTTTACAGCCATCAACAGTTATTTGGTACACTTCAAGCACTTGATTGCAGTGGGTTGGCCAGGTTGTTTGGGATTGAGTTGATCTTTCCTAATCTTCTGCTGAAGAGCAGATTTATTAGCTTTTGGGTGTTTTTACTTACAATTTCCTTGTCCTATGTAACTCTAAACAAACTCTAACTCATTTTTTTCAAGGCTTTTCCCACCCCACCTTGCCTCAGATGGTGTTGTTCCATTGCTACCAATTAATATCATCCCTTCTTCATTTATTTTGTATTCACAAGGTTCTGGCCCTTAATTCTGGTTAAATTTAAATATTCTTGTAATTCTCAGGAGGGCAGCCTAAAAAAGAACCTTTCCCCTCCACAGAACTTCCTGGGGCCAGCACTGTTTGGATTATAAAATTTTCTCCCCTGGGCCAGGATTGAATCAGCAACCTTGTGATTTCCAGTCCCAATTCTTTTGGAATCAACTTCAAAATCCAATCCTTTTTCTTTTATTTTTTTTTTCTTTCTTTTCTTAGATCTGATCTGTGGAGGCAACTTAACCTAGAAGTAAGTCTGTTACTAATCTTATTGTTTCAAAAACTGCATTCTCAAAAATGAAAGATGTTTCCCTAGTACTACCATTTGGGGTCTCCAATGCAAGTTGAAGCAATTCTGTCTTAAAAAAGTAGCTTGTAAATTTCCTTTAAGGGAGATGTTAAATTCACAACTCCCAGTTGTGTGGGAGTATTCTGTCTCCAATGGGCCCCAGAGTACCTCATGTACACCCATTTGGATTAAAATCATACATAGCACACGCGTAAGTGCTTATGTATTTTAACAAACCCCCTTAATCCAAAAGGGGTGACATTCTTAGTTAGTCACCAAGCCTTGATTCTTGTTCCTATTTAAAGCCTTAGTAAAGATGTCTGCAATCATTTCTCCAGTAGGCATATACCTCAACACAATCTCCTAGCGGTTAACCACATCGCAGGTATAGTTATAGCAAACATCAATATGATTGTTCTTGAATGAAACACTTGGTTTTGTGCCAACACAATGGGACTTTGGTTATCAGAATAAAACAAGGCAAACCCTTGTGGCTTATTTGTATCCTCTAAAACTTTACTCAACCATTTTTGATCCTGTGAAGCTGCTAAGTAAGCTCTATAATCAGCCTCTATTGATGAGAGACTTATTGCTGATACCTTCTTGGACATCCATGAAACCAGATTCTTACCTAAGAACAAGATGAAACCAATTGTTGATTCCCTAGTGTTACCATCTGCCAAACTTTCATTGGAATAACCAACCAAATCAAAGTTTGCTGACTTTGTAAACAACAGTCCCAGACTATGCGTTCCTGCAAGATACCTCATAACTCTCTTAAACGCTGACCAATGCCCCATTCTTGGCTTCTCTAAGTGTTTCAACAAGACACAAATTGCAAAGGCAATATTGGGCCTTGTACACTGCCCCAAATAATTGAGAAATCCAATAGATGACCTATAGTTGTTCCCAGATTGAACAAACTCCAGATACTCCTAATCTGTAGACTCCTCTAAACAAATATTTGAATGCATGGGAGTACCAAAATCCTTTGCATCTTCTAAGCCATATTGCTTAAGAAGAGCTGATATGTAGTGGCTCTGGTCTAACTTAATACCATTCTTGCTCTTACTGACTTTCATTGCTAGCACCTGTTGCGCCAGATCAAGATCTTTTATCTTGAATTCCTTTTTGAGTGTCTCCATGACTCTCTCTTTACCATTTCCAATGATGATAATGTCATCAACCCATACAGAAAAAATTGCATTCTTTCTTACAAAAAGACAAGAGTGGGCCTCAGATTTCTTGAAACCAATCTGTATCAGTTTCTCACTCATGGTATTATACCACAAACTAGCTTCTTGCTTGAATCCATAGAAGAATCTACACCACTTGAGGAAATCCTCTCCTTTATCTTCTGAAATAAAACTTCTAACACAGATTTTCTTCATGATTCTGGTTTAGTATCTACTAACCATTCATGAAAACCATCAGGAATTGACATATGAACAGTCTCCTCCTCTCCAAGTTTTGCATTCAAGTATGTTGTTACAAAATCAGCTTTTCTGATTTCTTCACCCAGCTCCAATGCCAGAGAAATGATGTACCTGAAGGTGGACAGCCTTCCAGTGGGTGAGAAAGTTTCTTGGTAATCAATACCCTCTCTCTGCTTGTAGCCCTGTGCAACACATCTAGCTTTCAACCTCTTCAAAACTCCATTTGTTTCAAACTTCTTGTTTAACACCAATCTAGATCCACCACAATGGTCTTTCATTTTGGAACAGAATCCTGCTTAACTTCTTCAAAGAAACTATTACTCTAAAAAGAATCAAATTCCTCAAAAATAGCACTCTTCCAGTTGGCTCTCTCATCAGGATTCATAGCTCGGCCAAAGCTATTTGGGTTAACCCTGTTACCCATTTCTGAACTCAACTCTAGGACTTCATTGAGCATACCCTGTTCCTGAAATGTATCTTCCTCATATCCTGTGGCAGCATAATGGGACTTCCATTCCCCCTACCTATCAACTTGAACTCTAACCCTTCCACTCCTTCTAACTGGAGGTGGAGGCTCATCAGGTTCCAAATTAAAGGACTCCCCTGAAGCAGGTGCTAAACCCTCTGGTGGCACATATTCCATTTCTTCAACTTCTGGAACCACATGTTCCTCATCTTCTGCTGGTGAAAGAGTTGCTAATTCCATTTCTTGCTTTTGCTTATTCACAACAAAATATTCACTAATTTTAAGTGGGAATGTACTTGCATTGAATTTTACATCCCTAATACGGATAACCTTTCTTGTCCCTGGACAATAGATCCTATACAACTTACTTACTAAATAATAGCCTACAAGTGGCCCTTTTCTGGCTCTAGGGTCTAATTTTCCAACCATCTCATTATAGTGGACACTATAATACACCAAGAAACCAATTTTTTTGAGGTGTAATGTTTTGGGGTACAACTTCCAAAATTGATAATGAGGATTCTTCCCATTAACACCTAGAATGTTGTGCAACAGACAAACTGTAAACATAAACGCAGCCCAAAACAACTTTAGTAGACCAGATTGAGACATAAATAATTCTGACATTTTCCAGTAAAGTCCTATTCATTCCCTCAACTATTCCATTATTCTGTGGAGTACTTGCATTAGTGACTATATGAATGATACCGTAATCTTTCAATAAGATCTGTTTAAATGAAATGAAATCCCATTAAAATTGATCTCTAACCACAATCCTCTTCCGTGCACCCAATGCGCACATTTCTCAGTTCCCTATCTCATCCGCGCAATGGCGCCCGCTCACCTGCAATAATCATCCGCGCAAAGGCGCGCATGGGCGCGCGCATACTATCTCCTCATCGCCTTCATCCATTCATCTCCACCATTTTCACCTTTCTCCTCGACTATCACCACTTCTACCATCCACCTCATCATTCCCCTTCCGCTTATTCACCCACTTCCTTCATTGCTTCCGCTATCCATCTCACCCACTTCCACGCTTGCTTCCACCATCCATCTCAGCTTCCGCCTTGTTCATTGCTTCACTCACATTATCTTTGTCTCACTCCATCTTGTCATCAACACTCACCTCCGCCAAAACTCATCATCCTCATCTCCTCAATAAGCTCAATATGACATCTCCCTCAATAAGCTCAATACAATAACCTCCTCAACTTCATCACTTTGTCAAACCAACACTCACCACTCAACATCGAGGGATTTCCTTTCTTTAGTGTTCATATGTGAGGTTGTCTCTATGCTGATCCTTACACTGGCTTCAAATCTCACTCACGTGCTTATCTCCGACACATGTCAGATCCAGTCCTTTCTTTTATTTTATTTTCTTTTATTTTCTTTTTTTACCAACCTGAGCGCCCAATCCTTTTGTGTTTGCCTAGAGTGAGAATCATTCTTTATTTTCTTCATTCTCCTTTTCATTCTTTGTTTCCTTCCTAAGGCTCTTGTTGATTCAATCGCGCTTAGTCTGTTGGTTCAGGAATCAAAAACATTCAACTCTTCACGGTTAAAAGCCGAATAGCAACAAACATACCAACAAGTCAAACCAACCATGTCTCAATCACCTGGACCAACAGATCTCAATTCTTCCCTCCTGAAGACACTCACGGATTCCATTCCCACCCTTACCAAATCCAACTTCTTGCTGTGGCGCTCTAAACTTATGACCATCTTTGCCTTGAAGGGAGTTGCACAATGGCTTCAATCACCTGAACCTGATAAATTTCCTCCAGACGTTAACCTTGAACTGGTAGGATATATTCTAGCTAAGCTTGACAACAGGATGTACATCAACTGCGTCAAGGATCATCATCTCACAAACGGAATTGAACTCTGGAAATCAATCAATGAATTTTATGCTTCCTCCCAGACCGCAAACCGCTCTCAAGTATTCTTTAATTTCCTCAACCTTCAATTTGACCCAAAACACATTGATAAGTTCATAACCGATGTGAAATCCTGTCTAATTTGAATTTCAGAAATCGGAATTCAAATGGAAAAAGACATAGTTGCATATCTAATCCTGTACAAGTTTCTACAACAGCTAGAACATCTCAAGACAACCATCACTCACTTGCTTGGCAAATCTAAAATTGATGGTGACTTGGTGCTTCTTCATCTGAATCAAATCAAGAAAGAGATTGCAGCTGGTACTTACGCAATTGGCAATGTTGAATACTGGAGTCAAACAAGAGTTAGTCAATTGCAGAGCTACCTGGCACAACCCACAATCCACTCACCCCAAGAACTTGTGCTGGTGGCTTTATCCACACCTTTGACCAAACAACAACAACAACAATCCAAAACACAACAAGAACAAATCAGCCTCTCCCAATCTATCCTGTAGTTCTTACAACTTTGCTATGTTGAATTCCAAAATGCTCACCAAACACTCAATCATCCTTGATTCTGGAGCATCCCAATCAATGTTCAACTTCCCCTATTTTTTTGATGACCTTACTGAAGACCACACCAACATCCAGACTGGGAAGGAAAATACCTCTCTTAACGCTGAAGGTATTGGCACCGCAAAGCTCTTGTCTGAAAATTGTAACGTCTTACTTAGCCAATCTCTGTCCGTTTCTCAGCTAGCGGTAAATCTGGTGTCCTTGGGCCAACTTTTGAACAAAGGCTGCTCGCTCCACTTATCCAGTCATCATGACTTTGTTGTAAAGTTCAAGCATCAATCAATCCTTACTGGCTCCATTGAAGACAATCTCTTGGTAATCAGAGATCTCGCTCTTCCTCAGTCTGAATCGTCTCACGTCTTTCTTACCCTCATGACTCTCCACAAACGCTTTGGACATCCTCACCTCAATCAAACTAAGCTAATTTTGAAAGATTTTCCAAAATTGAGATGGAAAGAACTCTCATGCAAATCGTGCACCTTGGGAAAGATTCATCGCTCATCCTTCAAAAGCCAAATCTCCAACTGCTCGAAACCTTTTGTTTGTCTTCACGCCAATGTCTGCGGACCAATAAATTCTATCTCCAAGACTGGCAACAAATATTTCTTGCTGCTCACTGATGAATTCTTCCGCTTTAAAACCTGTCTCCCCATCAGACTCAAATCGGATGTGACCAATGAGTTAATCAAATTCATCAAGACTCACTCTAATCAATTTGGATATCAACTCAAATCTCTTCACTCCGACAACGGCGGAGAATTTGTTAACTCCAAACTCTCCAGCTTTCTTACTGATTCTGGTATTATACACACCACATCTGAACCTTACAATCCACAACACAACCCCATTGCCAAGCGAGGAAACCAAACCATTGTTGAAGCGGCCAGAACCACCATCATTGACATGGCAATTCAAATCAAACTTTGGGATCAAGTTTTAATTGGATGTTGCGAGATTCTGAATCTGTTGCCAGACAAAGAGTCAAAATTAAGCGCCTCAGAGATGTGGAATGTTCATTGCCCCAAACTCAACCTAATTCAAACCTTGGGATCCAAAACCATAGTTCTGAATCTTCGCCACAATCTTGGAAAATTTGAAAAGAAAGGTTGGGAAGGAATTCTTGTAGGTCATGACCTACAGCTTAACTCCTACCGAGTTTATATTCCAGAGCTTGGCGAGACTGTTTGCTCAAAACATGTTAAAATTTTTGAAAACATAAAACTAACTGAATCTTCTCCTTCACTCAAATCTCCCTTTGAAACTCTTCTCCACCTCGATTCCGACCTATTGGACACGCTATCCTCGATCCATCATGAAAAGACCATTCTTCCTCCTCCTCACTCAAGTGATCCAACTCCTCCTGAATCAACTCAATCCTCCAAGCCTAATTCCGACTCCAACACTTCTGAAGAATCGCTTCCATCCGATAAATCTGCCACCAACTGTTCTGATGATGAGAACATAGCCAACCAACTTGCTCCTCCTCCATCCCAAACTCTCAGAGATCGCTCATCCCTTCAAAAGCCTCAACGCTATGGATTTCTCTCCAGAACCATCCCTTGAAACTACAAAGAGGCAAAGCGTTCACCGGATTTTCAAAATTGGTCCAAGGGAATGAAGTCTGAGCTTGATGGAATCAAATCTATGGGAGTTTGGACTGGTTGTCACTCGCTTCCAGAAGGAAAGAAATCTCTATCCACCGTGTGGGTTTATCAACTCAAAACCAATCCTGACGAAGATGGCATCATCTTCAAGGCCAGGTTGTGTGTGCAAGGTTTTCGACAGCTAGAATTCATAGACTATGGCGAAACCTACGCACCTACCGGTCAGATTACCACGCTCCAAACTCTTCTGGTTTACGCCTTCCATCACAAACTGCCAATTGTTCAAATGGACATCAAGTCAGCATTCCTACATGCCAAGCTTGATGAAGACATTTTCATCAAAACTCCTCCCGGATATGACACGACTTTCCCTTATCTCAAATTGAACAAGGCCTTGTACGGACTGAAACAGGCTCCTAAAAGCTGGTTTGACACACTCAAACTCTGGATTCTGGACCAAAATTTCACCACCTCCTTGGCCAATCCCTGCTTATTCATAAACATCTTTTGCTATGTTGACGACTTGGTCATCATTGGCGAATCTCAAGAATTCCGAAAGCAATTAAAGGCCAAATTCTCCATTTCCCACAAAGGCCCCCTTTCTAAGATCCTTGGCAACTACATTGTTGAATCATCACACGGACCCTGTCTGCACCAACCCGACCACATTAAATCAGCATTGACCAAGCTTGGACTACTGGAATCTTGACCAATCAATACTCCACTGACCCCTGGATTAGTACTCCATCCTGAAACCAATTCTGAAGCTGCTGCCTTCTCCAATCTCAATATCAACTATTGCTCATCAACCGGGTTCCTCAACTTCATATTGACTTGAACTCAACCCGATCTTTCCTACACTGTCTCCTCTCTTTCTCAATTCAATGCAAAGCCTTGTCTCTCCCATTGGACGGAATCAAAACACGCTTGGCAATACCTAAAAACCACTCGTGATCTGGCCCTCCGCCTCAAGAACAACTGGTTCAATCTTGATCTTGAGACCTGGAGCAATTCCAATGGGGGCAACGATCCCATTTCACGAAGGAGCCACACTGGTTACTTAGTTCTGCTCTATGGCTGCGCCGTCTTGTGGCACAGCAAATTGCAACCTACCGTCTCGTTTTCCTCCACAGAAGGAGAGCTCAAGTCATTAGTTCTGGCGACTCAAGAGAAGATTTGGATCTTAAATCTAATAAAAGAATTAAATACAGATATATCCCTCACTCACGGATCATACATTGACAACAAAGCCTTGAATGATCTGATCAATTTTGAATCTCACCACAACGCCCTCAAGCATGTAGATATTCAAATCAAATGGCTTAGGGAACAAAAGGAAGCCAAACTTCTGATTACCAACCTTGTCCCTTCCAAATCTATGCTAGCAGACCCACTGACAAAGTCGGCCATAAGACCCTCCATCAAAACGCTCACCTCAACTATCCTTCAACCTCTCATCTGAACACGGCGGCGTGTTGAAATGAAATGAAATCCCATTAAAATTGATCTCTAACCACAATCCTCTTCCGTGCACCCAATGCGCACATGTCTCAGTTCCCTATCTCATCCGCGCAATGGCGCCCGCTCACCTGCAATAATCATCCGCGCAAAGGCGCGCATGGGCGCGCGCATACTATCTCCTCATCGCCTTCATCCATTCATCTCCACCATTTTCACCTTTCTCCTCGACTCTCACCACTTCTACCATCCACCTCATCATTCCCCTTCCGCTTATTCACCCACTTCCTTCATTGCTTCGGCTATCCATCTCACCCACTTCCACGCTTGCTTCCACCATCCATCTCAGCTTCCGCCTTGTTCATTGCTTCACTCACATTATCTTTGTCTCACTCCATCTTGTCATCAACACTCACCTCCGCCAAAACTCATCATCCTCATCTCCTCAATAAGCTCAATACGACATCTCCCTCAATAAGCTCAATAGGATAACCTCCTCAACTTCATCACTTTGTCAAACCAACACTCACCACTCAACATTGAGGGATTTCCTTTCTTTAGTGTTCATATGTGAGGTTGTCTCTATGCTGATCCTTACACTGGCTTCAAATCTCACTCACGTGCTTATCTCCGACACATGTCAGATCCAGTCCTTTCTTTTATTTTCTTTTCTTTTATATTCTTGTGTTACCAACCTGAGCGCCCAATCCTTTTGTGTCCGCCTAGAGTGAGAATCATTCTTTATTTTCTTCATTCTCCTTTTCATTCTTTTTTTCCTTCCTAAGGCTCTTGTTGATTCAATTGCGCTTAGTCTGTTGGTTCAGCAATCAAAAACATTCAACTCTTCAAGATCTCAAACTCTTTACTCACAAATTCACCACCTCCATTGGTAATAGCTCTCTTTATCTCCTTCATTAGAACATTCTGTTTCCAGACTTTGAAGATTACAGAAACCTCCTCTGTGGTCTGATCCTTAGATTGAATTGGTTTAACCCATACATAATTAGTTGCAGTATCAATCAAATTGATGAAGTATCTTGCCCCACCAAGGGACTCCAGTGTGAATGGCCCTGACAAATCAATGGTAAATTCCTCTCTAGGAACATCAATGAAATCTCTACTCTTTGAGAACACATTTCTAGTCTTAGCCCCCAAGGTACAACTATCACAGTTGCTGTCCTTTACCTTATGGCCGCTTTTATTGTGAACAACAGTGCTCAGAGCCAAGATTTTGAACAAGCTTGCACACAAAAGCTTGTTCCAAACTTTTCCACTAAGAACAGTTCTCCCATCCATATCAATAAGAAAATTATCTTTTTTAAGATAACAAATCTGGAAACCTTTTTTCTACAACACTCCAAGAGACACAAGGTTATAAGGCAACTCTGGTACATAGAAAACTTTCTCAAAAGAAATTTTAAAACCCAAGTGATTTGCAAGAATAACTTTTCCAATTCCCTTAATCTGAATTGTTCTGCCTTTCTGACCTATATTTAAAATTCCATAATAATCACTAAGATTTGAAAATAAATTTGATTCAAAGAACATGTGATCTGTACAGCCAGAATCAATCAAAACAAGAACATCCTCCTTCAATCCTCCTAATAGGAACAAAGCTGTATCAGTCACCAATAAGTTCTCATCTTTGAGGTTAAGATTAGTTACTTCATAATCAATCAAGTCCATTTCTTGATTCTCATCAATTTTGGCCTTCTTGTTGGGACCTTCTTCCCCGAAAAATCATTTCCATTGGACCATCAAACGCCACCATTGCAACTTTTTCAGTATTGAGATTGACCTCCTTGTTATTCTCTTTGGACTTCTTCCTCTTCTTGGCCTCCTTGCAATCCTTAGAATAATGCCCCTTATTCTGACAAATATAGCATAAGACCTTGGACAAATCCTGAAAAATAATATAATTTAACTGTTTCTCTTTGTATTATTGCCAATATTTTGTAGATACACTAATAATGCATCACCACCACCACCATATTATTTTGGACCATTGGCCAAGTTCCAGGTGAATCAGATGAATCCAAAGGGGAAAAGCAAAGTGCAAGATGAGGAGCAAATTGCGGAGCTAACCAAGGAGAAAATGGAAGAGCAGGGTGAAACAGAAAGAAACAGGGGGAAGTAACTGAAGGAATTTTGAGAAATAGAGCTGAGGGAGGAAACAAAATGGTAGAAGAGGAAGGAATAAATATTTGGAGAGATGGAATGGAAAGAATTGGGATGGAAAGCTGAGGCATGGGGAACCAACTGCAAGTTGTGGTGCAAATCAAGAATGATGCAAGGCAGTTGACTGGAAATTTTGGAGAGGGTTTTTTGCAAGTTCAAAAAAAGACAGCTTATGAAGGCCCTTTGGAGGAAGATGGATGGAATGCCTGGCAAAAGAGGGCTTTGAATGCAAAATTCAAGGCTATTCTTGAGAATTATTTTGTTGCACAAGTTCTTGTGTTGCATTGAATGACAACTCTGATAAACAATTAGGATTTGGATGAATTTATGTCAATGGTAGCAGAATTGACTGAAAATGGGGAAGAGGCGGAACAAGAAATAATACAGAATTTTTAAAGTTTTTGATGTATTTTTATTATTGTTATTATATGTATATATATATATATATATTTATTTATTTATTAGATACAGGTTTTGTTGCTTAAAATTGGGAAAATAAATAAATATAGAAAATAAAAGTTTGCAATTAAAAAAGAAACAAACTTAAGAAACTGGATATGAGATGGGATGGAATGAGAAGTGTGATGGGATTGATGAGATGGAATTGGATTGAAATGTGGAATGGTATTGGAAGGCATGGAATTAAGATTGGAAAGTTTTGCAAGGGTAGTTTGCATGTAAGTATTGAACCAAATTGGGAGAATTGCAAAGGTGATGGGCTGGTTCCCACAAGGTGAAATCTGTTTTTACTGAAAGCCAGTCCATTTGAAAAGGTATTGAATTTTTTCCTTGTGTAATCTGGAATCCAGAATATGGATTACATCCAACTGTGGATGACATTGGACATTTACCAGTTCTGGAGGGGGATGAGTCTTGCCTGGGTATAGAACTTGAGCTGGTTCTAGAAGGTACACATGAAAGAACGGGTGAATACATTTTCATTTTTCAGTTAAGTTAAGTTTGAAGGCTTTGGGAGAGATGACTAATTTGACTTTGAAGGGCCAATTTTTTCTTTCAGAGATTTTTTGGGTTAGGAAAGTACTGCAAATGTTGCAAGCATCAAAAAATACCTGATCTCTTACCGCAAAGGTTGATGCCAAAGTTTAAAGTTTGTCTGCTTGCTCTTTGTAGCGCTGCTTGGCTGCTTTGAGGTTGGTTCAAAGTTGCAATTGAAGAGATTGAATGTGGTTGAGATAATTGGTAGCACGTTGAGAAGGTTCTACATGAATAGATGTGTTAATTTTGAGATTGAATTTCTTAGAAATAAGAACCAGCAAGCTAGAGGCAGGAGGTTAGGAATCTAGCCAACAGATTCATGCACGAGAATAGATAATAAGAAAGATAAAAAGAAAACCAACAGCTTGGACTATCATCAGAGTCAGGACAACATGAGCGGCAGAAGAGAAGCTGAGGCTAGAAGAGATGCGTAAATATCTGGAACAGAAAAAGAATCAGAGTTTATGAATGGTAAGAACTGTTTTGATGGATCTCTTACCAGGCAAGAAGAGCACGAGGCAATTGATCGAGAGTTGAGGAGAGTCTTGATTGTGGAAAGAGGAAGAAGAAAAGAAAGAAGAAGAGAAGGAAGGAACGGAAGGTGAAGAAAACAAAGAGGAGGAAGATAAAGAAAATAAAGAAAGATAATAAAAATAGAAGCAGTAGCAGAAGTTGGTGAGGTCGTGAAGGTGAGAGGTTGATTCAGTTTGAGATTTTCCAGTGGGAGGTTCAGTCTTCCTCCTCCCCGAGGATTCCTCCTGGACCTAGAGCAGAGTCTCGAGAGTTGGTTGAGGAAGCATGAGAATGGAGTGTTTGCACTCCTTTCTAGAGCACGCGGTTGTCGAGTGGTACAATTCTCAACAAGATGCAAAAGTTGGGTTTCTACCATCAAGATTCTGGAAGGGAAACTTTTTGGTGAAGGAATGAGTGGAGTTTTTGTAGGAAAACTTGGCTAATGGAAGCCATTGCCACCAGTTGCCCTGTTGATAGTCAAAATTTATTCAAAGATACTGTTTGATATCAAATTAACTTGCTTGGTTTGCCCATCTGTTTCTGGCTGGTAAGCTGTTGATAAGTTGCAAGTGATCTTCAAATTTTGGCATAGCAAGGTCCAGAATGTAGAGACCAAAAAAGATCCTCAATCACTAACTATATTATCAGGAAGACTATTTTTTGAAAATAAATATTCCATGAATAAATTAGGTGAATCTTCCAAAAAGGCAGTCACAGTACTTCAAAGAAATAATGCCATCTTTGAGAAGCAATATACTACTAAAAAAATAGCATTGTAACCACTAGAAATTGATAATTTAAAAATGAAATCCATTGAAAAAAATTTCCAAGGAATAGGAGGGATTGGAAGTTGCTGCAGAAAAGTTGCTGGAGAAGCCCATATCTCCAGTGGTTTGAGGACTTGTTACAATTGAATTCATAGAATGTGCTAACATAGTCTTTTACTTCATTGGTCATACAAGGCCAATAGAATTCTGGTGCAATCAATTGGTAGGTTTTATACTTCCCACGATGACCAGCAAGTGGAGAATTATGCCAAGACTTGAAGATATCTAACTTAATGCAAGGATTATCAGGTACTGCTATACAATCTTTATAAACTAAACCACCATTTTCATCAATACTGTAATCACTATCTAATAGTTTCAAACTCTTGAGATGTTTTTTACACTTGGGGTTTTCAATTTTACCTTGTCAAAATATGAAAGCCATGTCTCAAAGGTGGGGGATGATAAAATCAAGTTGTAAATAATTGTTGGAAAAGAGTGTCCTAAAGTTTTCAGGGTTGTTATCAGCAAAGGTGATCCCCCCCTGATAAATTCCGTCCAAACTTCATGAAGCATCCAGGACTACCTCTTATATCCTGGGGTGGTACTTGACTTTAAAGTTGAACTTGGAGAGGTATTTGGCCCAATTTTCCTGTATTCTTGTAAGGAATGTTTAGCTCATGAAATGTTTAAGAGAATTGTGATCAGCTCAGACCTTAAATGGTTCCATAAGTCTCAAAAGTCATGAACACCATTTCTTCAAGCAATAAACAATTGCAAGAAGTTCCTTGTCATGGATATTTTAATTAAGCTCTGCAGCAAGCAGTTTACAAGACTCAAAAGCTACGGGACGAAAAAGAGAGGAAGAGGAAGAAATTGCAAGATTACTCCTGTGATTGCATAGTTACTTGTGTCTGCTTCCAAAATAGTGCAACCTAGCTTATTAAAATGAGAAAGTATTGGAGCAGTGGTGAAGGATTTCTTTAGAGCTTTGAACTCCAAAGGCGCTTTTTCTGTAAAAGCAAAATGAGTTTCTCTTTGAACAAGATTATTAAAATTCATGGTTTTCTTGGCTTAATGCTCAATAAACCTCCTGTAAAAATTACTGAAACTAGGGAAAACTTGAAGGTATTTGACTCAAGAAGGTGCGGGCAAGTCCATTATGGGCTCACCTTTGGCTGGCTCCATCAATAGCCCTTGATGCAAGACCATGACACCTAAAAACTGAAGAGAATGAGTGTGAAATTTGCACTTCAAGGATTTTTCAAACAGGTTATTCTTCCAAAGAAGCTGCAGCACCTCTTGCACATGTGAAATGTGATTGAAAAGATTTTTTGATTAGACAAGTATATTTTCAAGATACACTACAAGGTATTTCTCCAAAATTTCAGAAAAATGTCTTTGAAAAAATTTTTAAAATTGAAGGGAGTTTTGCAGAGGCCAAAAGGCATGACAGTATACTCAAAACTGCCAAACAGTGTCCTCATTGTTGTAAAGTAATCATGACCCTTTGCAATTCAAATGAGGTTATAGGTGCCTTGAAGGTCTAACTTTGAGAAATAAGCAGCTCCATGGAAGATAGTAAGGAGGTGCAAAATAGGTGGTACTGGATAGGCATTCTTCTGGGTTACTTGATTTTGTTTCCTGGGGTCAAGGAAAAGGCAAAGGCCACCATATTTATTTGGAGCAAATAGGCCAGGCAAGCCATTATTTGAATTTCTTGTTCAAATAAATCCTTTTGATACATTTTCTGCAATGTATTCTCAAAGCACGGTTGATTCTGGCTTTGAGAGGGATTAGACTGGTCTGCATGCCATAGGTGGGCCAGTAAGCTTGATCCTGTGATCATAAGAATGGGAAGGAGGAATTTATCTACTTTTAAAACTGAGAAGAAATAAGCAAAACCATGATAAATCAAAGGTGAAAACTCTTGAATGACTTCTAAACCTTCAATCTTGTTATCTTTGAGAAACAATTTTGAAGTGCTTGCACTATGCAGAAGGATTAGGGAGCTCAAAACAAACTTTTTGGTAAGCACCTTTTTCTCCTTGAAGAAACTAGGAAGAGGCTATTCCAAAAAATAAGAAACAAATCTCAAATCTGAAACAGGAACTTGGGAATGAAGTTCAGGATAGTCCAAATCTCCTGGCGGAAAATTGTCATCCAAATCAATGACAGTGTCAGGTAGGCTGTTTAATTCAGTGTCCTGAGGTTTAAAGGTTCAAAGGTTAATTAATCCTTCTTGCCAATTCACATCTGGATTCCAGTTAACTAGGAAGTTGTGGCCTAGAATGGTGTTGTCCATTCTGGGGATATCCAAGACAAATAAATACAATCCAAAGCTGGGGAAATTTGAAAATGCAAAGGTTCATTTTGCCTTTTGGGAAACCCAATGAGATGGTTTGGTTGCACTAATCAATAAATAGATTGGAAACTTATCTATCTTGGAATATGTAATATTTTTGGAAGTGGCAAAAGATTAACTTATAAAAGAAAAATTAGCACCAGAATTGAGTAAAAAAAATAAGGAGTATTTTCAGAATGGAAGAGAAAAAATATTGAAGTCCAAGCACCAAGTGACTCGCAAGTGCAAAAATTGACTTGCTGAAATTTAGACAATATGTGGTTTTACTTGAAAGTATTAAAAAAATACAAGCTAATTTTTTGAATTTTTAGCCGCTTCAAATGCTAGCAGCTTTGCAGAACTATTGACATCATTTTATCCTCCACAATACATACATAACCCCTCCTTTTCCCTCCTTTGAAGTTCCTCTTTCCAGAGCATCCTGGTTTCCTTTTCCAGGAAGTCTGGAGTGTTGGTGACTGCTTTCCCCTTCAGGTTGGAGTTTGAGGTTGGATTTGGTTTGGATTATTTCAGTTTCTTCAAATTTTGCTCCAAATATTTGTCTGCTTTTGGAGGCAAGTTTGACAATCCATGGTTTTTTTTCCAAGAGTGTTTTGTGTTGTGATAGCCATTATAAACCTCAATCACCCCATCAATTAACTGCTGGAGGGAGGTTTTCTTATGCCACCCAACTGGGAGCTGGTCAATCAGGTGTGCTGGTAAACCTTTTTGAAATAGAAATAAAATTTCTTCCTTGTTCCATTGGTTGGGAGACAGAAAGGTTCAGAAATTGGAGGTTTAAACAGGAACTCTACTATTCAGTTTCATAACTAGATTATTAAGTTTTCATTTGGCATTTTTTACTCTGTTGGGGTTGCCAAATAGGTTGAACAGTTGTTGCTCAAACTTTTTCTAATTTTACAGGATACAAATGGGACTAGTATTGGTTAATGGTTTAGGATATGGCTTGAACCACTCTGAGGCTCTTTCCCCTAGAATGGAATAAATGTATATAAATATATGTCTATTGGAAAGGAATAGGTTGGGATTTTATGAGAAGGCAATTTTGCAGGACTTTAGGTAGGATCTAAGCTTATTGGAATGTTCCCATTTTAAGTGATCAGGCTGCTTCATTCCCGGAGAAGGTAAACTAGGAAGGCTTGGGCCAGATTGCAAGGCATTTTGATTGAGGGCCTGGATGTAGGTTGAGAGCAAGGTTGAGGATTTGGTCTCAGGAGCACTAATGCAAACCCTTGATCTACCAAAATTTGAGGTTTCATCAGAGGAATTTTTTGAAAATTCAATTTCTTTGAGGGGATCCAGCAGAGCTTCCCATTGAGGAGCAAGGGGATTATCAAGAGGTTCAACCAAAGGAGATTTCAAAGAAGGAACGGTATCTAAAAGTTGTCAAGCCCATGAAGCAAGGCATCTCCCTACCCAAGGAATGTCATCATTTTAAGGGGTGAGGGAAGCATTCCTGGTTGAGAAAGTATGTGAAATTTTAAAAAAAGAATCTATTATAGGTTGGCAAACTATAATAGAGGAGTTGAGTTAGTTAATTAACTGTCACATGACCACCCCAGGTACTATTGGGCAATCTTAGATGATTGTGAGTGCAAAGGGAGAGACTGAGTGTAGGGGACAATGCAAGATATCATGGCTAACTTCAAAGTTCAAGCTTATGATTTGATGGCTCAAAAGATAGCAAGAGGCAGGAAGTTTTCCAATGGAAATGAACTAAAAGCCAAGCCCAATGTGATGACTGGATTTAGCAAAATGCAAGAATGTATGAAATTAACTGACTGAGAAGACAATCTAAAGGCAGGAGACACAGCCTTTATAATGTAATCCAGAGGTGACTAGATACAAACTGATGGATGGCCAACTACAGTTAAGAGGCAATGAGGCAATGAATTACAGGAACAGAATGGTAAATGAAATAACGGTACAGTTTTTTCCAAGGTTGTAGCCTAGTTGTGAGACAATAGAATCTGATAATACAATAATGCAATGGATGAGACAGAAAGGAATGAAATGGGAAGAAAATGCAAATATCAAGATTTAGTTTATGTAGGTTAAGGGACTAGTCTATTTGAAAACTATAAAGTTGATGTGGCTTTCTAGGAATGAGTTCAAACTAGTGTTATTGTGTGACCAAGAATGGAAGTCCAAGGATTCATTATATCAAGGGTAGAAGGGAAAAGTTAGAATAGATGGTCAACTGGTATTTAGTGTTAACCGCAAGATTTTGAAGAGGATACTGAGTTGCTGAGATTGGAAGGTTTTAACACAACCCAAAGGCGGTAAGTGGACTGCACCATGAATGTTGTTCTTTTTTTGTGTCACACTTATGGACTGAGGTAGATGATACTGAGGAAAATGTTATTTTGGAGGAATGGAAGACAATTACCCTTATTCTTAAAGCGTGACACCTGAATCCTCTTGAACCATGCTAATATTTCAAAAACTGTGCTCAAAGATGATTACAAGATCAAAGATTTAGAAATCATTTGAGAGTTTTTAACCTTGGTTTATCATGGATTTTATGACGTCTTTTCAGCGGTTAAAGCCAATAAGCTGCCTCCATCCTGCTCATATTATCATAGGATCAAAATTACTGGCCCATCTCCGGCACCAATACCATTTTAACCTCTCTCAAAGCAGGAATTGTCCTTGCTTCAAGAATACATTGTGAAAATGTATTGAAAAAATTTATTTGAACAAGCAATTCATACACATTCTCTCCATTAATTCTTGTCCCCAAGAAGGATGGTAGCCTTTGTCTTTGTGTTTATTACATTAAACTGACTCAGGTAACCCAGAAGATTGCCTCTCTGGTACTGCCTATGTTGCACGTTCTTAATCTCTTCCATGGAGCTACTTATTTATCAAACTTAGACTTTTGAGGTGCCTATAACCTAATTTTCATTGCAGAAGTTTTTGATTATTACACTTCAATGAGGACCTTTTTTGACAGTTATGAGTACACTGTTATTTCTTTTGGCATCTGCAATTCTCCTTCCACTTTCCAAAATTTTGTCAATGTCATGTTTTAAAATCTTTCAGGGAGGTACCTTGTGGTAAATCTTGATGAAATACTTGTCAACTCAAGAACTTTCAAATATCACATTGCACATTTGCAAGATTTTCTACAGCAAATATGAGGGAATAACCTTTTTTCAAAACACTCTAATTTCAAATTCCACACTAAATATATCTATATATTAGCGTTTTAATTTTGAAATAAGGACTAACTATAAATCCATGCAAGATCCAACAAATATTGGGATAGCCCGCACCCACTTCAGTTCAATCCTTACAATTCTTTCTTTGGTTACTGATTTTTGAAGAAGATTCATTGAGCATTAAGCCAAGGAAAGTTTTGATCTTACCAACCTACTTCAAAAATACACCAATTTTATTCTTACTGAAAAAGGTCCTTTGGATTTTGATGCTCTGGAAGAAGCATTTACCACTGCTCCAATACTTTCTCACTTTGATGAGCTATATTGCACTATTGTCAAAACCAAAGCAAGTGACTATGGAATTGCAGGAGTTATCCTGTAGTTTTCTTTTTCTAAAAACCTTTTTCATCCTTTATACTTTGAGTCTTGTATGATTCTTGCGGCAGACCTTAAATACAATATTCATGAAAAGTAACTTCTTGTAGTCCTTTATTGCCTGAAGAAATGGTTTTCATAAATTCTAAGCCTTGTGGAACCATTTGAGATTTGAACCAATCAAAAATTCCATCAGAAAAAAACTAATTATGCCAAGACAGGCAAAATGGGCCAGATATCTCTCCAAGTTCAACTTTAAAATCACTTACCTCCCTGGGAAACAAGTAGTAGTTCCTGATTTGTGATTATGTTGGAACAATGTTTAACCAAGGGGGAGGGGGGGAGAACCTTTGCCTATGACAAACCTGAAAAAATTAGGAAACTCTCCTCAAATCAGTCTTCCCATTTCAGGTCAATCATAAGCTGTTGAATTTAAGGTTCAATGCTCCAGAGATTCTGAAGTAAAGTATGGGAAAATTCTTATGGTGCCAAGAAGGGAAGATCTAAGGAGCCAAAGGAGGGTGCTCTGGTTCCAAGTGAGGCGTTGGAGTAAACACTTACCTCCATTTCTCCATGTCTTTTCCTTTCACATTTCTTTCTTTCTATATTTCCATTTAGTCTTCTTTTCATCTCTTTCACCTTCATCAGTCTCAGTTCATTATCCTGGTCATCAACTTTTTATCCATATATGTCTCACAACAGTCTCATCTCATTCTTTATGCTAGTGCGCGCACGTCTCAATTTCAATATTCAATATCAAATACTTTTCCATTAATGTCACGACATGTGTGAAACTTCAGCCAGTCATGTATACCTGAGGGAAGAGTTGGGGCAAAGCAGAAGGATCTTCTTCTCTCATCCTTCTACTTTGTTTTCTACTCTGCGTGCCCTCAGGTAAGCTATGTTCTTTTTCATCAATTCTGTTTCTCCATATCAGTTATCATCATTGCTCTCTGCTCATGAAATCTCATCCTTCTACTTTGTTTTCTACTCTGCGTGCCCTCAGTCCAACAGTTTATGAGCCCAGAGGCGCAACCAAATTGTCTATCAA
Organism: Puccinia polysora; assembly: GCA_025617555.3. Classification (NCBI taxonomy): domain Eukaryota; kingdom Fungi; phylum Basidiomycota; class Pucciniomycetes; order Pucciniales; family Pucciniaceae; genus Puccinia; species Puccinia polysora. Next base: position 38,355,968 of record CM062617.1, read on the forward strand.
ATCATCTCTGAAGGATCCGGTACTCAAAGTGTTGTTACATTATTTAATTATGGATGAAGATCAATCCCATCCGGTGTTAAAAACACCTTCAATTATTCCACTCAACTCTCCAGGATCAGATTCAAACTACCTGGACTGGGAGATGATACTACGTATCCATTTCAGAGCATCTGGAGTCAGATATCTTCTTACTACCGATTCACAAAAACTGAATCATGAAACCTGGTCTAAAGAAAACTTGGCAGTATGTTCAGTTATATCAAGATCTATAAATCCTTCAAATTTCCAATTCATCAGAAAACATGAAGAAAGCGTAATTGGGATGTGGAACTCTCTCCGCAAAGCACATCAGGACAGCTCATCAGGTGGTCAAATGTACTGGCTTTGAAAGCTTCTTCTCACCAAGCTGAACAACAAAGAAATGAGGGCTCATCTTTCAGAGATAGTCTCCTACGGAGAAAAATTATCATCACTCATTACACCTGAGAACCATCTCACTGCAGACAATCTCCAGTCAACGGCCATCCTTCTTTCTCTTCCAGATGATTGGCTTGGATGTGTATCCAGTATGATGAATGAAGAGTCAGTGCCTTCCTCCAAACTTATAAACGCACTCAAACAGGAACACCTGCAATGACAAACCAGAAACAAAGATTCTCTTGTGGAAAACTCAGCCAAATCCCAAACCAACACCAAGTATTCCAACAGACCAAATCCATCAAGAATCTATTACTGCACCAATTGCAAGATTGAGGGTCATTCATTTTTGAGATGTCCGGAAGTACATGAAGCACTCAAGCAATCAAAACAAAACAAGCAGAATCAAAACAAACCCAATTTGAACAAATCCAATATTGTGAAAAAAAACAAAAATGACAATGAGGATGATTTCTCCAAATCAGAAATTGTAATCCATGCCGGATACGCATCTTGCAATCTGACAAAACTGAAGCCAAAATCTAACATGGATTTTAATCTTGACTCCGGGTGCACGTTCTCAATGACTCCTTTCAAGGAACAACTCAAGAACAAATTCCCCTGCTCTACTTCAGTTTGACTGGCCAATGCTTCAACAATTGCGTCCAGAATGGAAGGGACTCTTGATCTGACCTTTGGTAACATCAACGCCTTGGTCGTCCCTAATCTGCACAAATCACTTCTGTCCATCTCAAGCCTATGTGATGCTGGATATGCCGTAATTTTTACCTCCAAAGGGTGCAAAATCTTAAAAGACTCCAGCCTCTCCGTCAATGCTCCACCAGTCACTACTGTTTATAGAAAATCAAACCTATACTATCTTCCTTTGAAGAAGGTAAGCCAAGAACAATTGGTTCTCTCAAGCGTCAAGATTTTGTCTGACAACACTCTCTTTGGCTACCACTGTAGATTCTCACACCTCAATCTAAAATCTCTTCTCAAACTCTTAAAATCACACAATATCAAGCCCAGCCTGAATAACGAATACAAAGTACAGCAATGCACTACATGTATTCAATCTAAGATGTCTCGAACACCATTTCACTCTTGTCTCAGCTACCGGTCAAATCTCCCAGGCCAAATCATACACTCAGACTTATGCAGTTTCAAAACGACGTCGCGAGAAGGGTGTAAATACATTGTTATTTTCATAGACAACTGCTCTAAAGCACTTTTTGTGTACCCTGTCCGACAAAAATCAGATGCCTGTGAGTGCATAAAATTTTTTTTTTCCTTTTTCGAGAATCATTATAAGTGCTCCATCAGGTCTCTTTGCACTGAAAATGGGGGCGAATACATCAACAACAAAGTGAAGACTTTTCTATCACTCAGAGGGACCACACACAAACCAGGACCTCCACATTTTCCACAGCTTAATGGCGTAGCCAAAAGGTCAAATAGGACTATTTTAAATCTGATTCAATCCGCCCTCCTATCATCCAATCTGCCCAAAAACTACTGGGCTGATGCTCTCCGACATTCTCTTTTTGCCTTCAACTCCTTTCCATGAAAGACTCCCCAGGGCTTCACCTCTCCCAACTTGATTCTTCAACAGAACGATGTATTGCCAACCTACCTTCACCCATTTGGATGTCTTACCTGGTACAAAGTACCTAAACACAATCGACAAAAGCTTTCACCAAAAGCTCACCCGTCAGTTCTGTTATCCTATCTCAGTCAAGGGAATGGCTACGTGCTTCTGGACCTTGTCAACAAGAAGATCATTAAGTCTAGGGACTGTCTCTTCAACGACACCCTCTTTCCTTATGGCTCCTCAAATCCAGACGCAAATAAAAATCATGTTCCCATTGTTGCTGAACTCCCTTGGCCGTCTTTTCCACCTCCCCCTCCTCCTTCTCTTCCTCCTTCCTCTGCTTCTCTCAATGACTCTCCCTCTCCCGTTGCTCCACCTCCTTCCCCTCCTCCTTCTTCCGTTCCTGCTAGTGACTCCAATCTCATCCCTGCATCTCCTCCCTCCGAGTTGTCTCCTGATGCGCAAGTCTCCCTCCCAACTGATTCAACCCACTGTCCTCGTCAACGCAGTCCCAGCCCCAATCCTTCCGACGATTCAGTTTTCCCGCCCCTCCTGTCACCTCCCCTTTCCTCATTTGAATCTGGATTGCCAGTCAACTCCCCCGTATCCTCTCCACATCCCTCTCCACCCATTCCTTCCATTGCTCCGCTCTCTCTTCCCAGTCCTGTTCCTGTCCCCTCCGCTTGTCTTTCCCCGTCCCTCCCTCTCTCCCCCATTGTTCTTCCAGGGTTACTGGCCCTCTGTCTTGCTTCGGGAACTACTCCCGATCAGCCAAAGTGAAAGACGATCTCCTTGCGCCTAAGACCTGGAAGCAGTTAATGAAGTCGCCTCATCACCACCATTGGATTACTTCTGCCCACGAAGAAATCTCCTCTCTTCAAGGCATGAACACCTGGGTTCTTGTTCCCCCACCTACCAGTTGGAAGATCATACGCTGTAAATGGGTCTTCAAAGTCAAGCAACGCTCCAACGGATCCATCATCAAGCTTAAGGCTTGTCTAGTGGCCATGGGATTCTTGCAAGTTCAAGGGTTGGATTTTTCCAAAGTCTTCGCTCCCACACTCCGTCTCAAAACTCTGCAATTACTCCTGTCCCTTTTAGGCAACAAAGGGTGGGTCGGCCGTCAGGTCAATTTCAAAAAAGCTTTCCTGAACGGCCATTTAGACAAACCCGTATATATGTCCCAGCCTCCGGGTTTCGTAGATCCTGCTCATCCCGACTGGGTGTGCAAGGTCTCCAGGGCAATCTATGGCCTTCAACAGTCTCCCCAACAGTGGAATATTGAATTAAACTCAGCCCTTCTATCCCTTGGTTTCACGCGCTTGTCTTAGGACCCCTCCCTTTACTTCAAGCTCTCGCATGGTGTTCTTGTAGGCGCCATCACTGCACACATTGATGACCTAGCTGTAGTTGGCTGCCTGGACTTTGTTAAATCCTTCATCTCAGACTTTGGGAAACCCTTCTCCATCGGTTCCGATGAGGACCTGTCACTGTTCCTTTCCATATCCATCCACCGGGACATTCCTTTGCGCACGTTCTCTTTGGGCCAAAGCCACTACATCTCCTCTGTTGTCTCCTCCTTTCTTCCTCCCTCTTCCACTCCAGCCATCTCTCCAACCAACATAAATTTCAAATTCCTCTCCAAGCGGTCACCTACCTCCCCTAAGTCCCCCCCTCAGTACAATCAACTCATTGGATCCTTACTCTGGGTATCCTAATGTACCCGTCCCAACATCTCTTTTGCGGTCAACAAACTGTCTCAGTTCCTGCAAGATCCATCCCTCAACCACTGGAACGCCGCTATCCGGATACTGCAATATCTCAATGCCACCAAACACTTCTGTCTCACTCTTGGAGGCAATGATCTTGAGCTAGTCGGCTACTCCAACTCCAACTGGGAAGAAGATAGGGACGATCGGCGTTCCATTTCAGGTTATACGTTCCACCTTGGTTTGGGAGCTATCTCCTGGAAATCAAGGAAGCAGCCAACTGTCTCCCTCTCGAGCTCCAAGGCTGAATACAAAGCCTTATCCGACTCCTGCAAAGAAGGATTATGGCTCCGTAAAGTCCTCTGTGAGCTCTGCCTACAAGGAGATGCCCCCATCAAAATTTTTGTTGATAAAAAAGGGGCGGAAGCCCTTGCAAAAAATCCCGAACATCACTTGCAAACAAAACACATTGATGCAAGTCATCACTTCATCCGCAAATGCGTCTCTTGACAAGCCTTTGAAGTTCATCATGTCAGCACAAAAGAAATGATCGCGGATATGCTGACCAAGCCGCTCCCCCGTGTGCTCTTAAACACTCATCAAAGTCTATTTGGTATCTCAGGCATTGGCCAGCAAGGGGGGGTGTTGGAGTAAACACTTACCTCCATTTCTCCATGTCTTTTCACTTCACATTTCTTTCTTTCTATATTTCCATTTAGTCTTCTTTTCATTCCTTTCACCTTCATCAGTCTCAGTTCATTATCCTGGTCATCAACTTGTTATCCATATATGTCTCACAACAGTCTCATCTCATTCTTTATGCTAGCGCGTGCACGTCTCAATTTCAATATTCAATATCAAATACTTTTCCATTAATGTCACAACATGTGTGACACTTCAGCCAGTCATGTATAACTGAGGGCAGAGTTGGGGAAAAGAAGAAGGATCTTCTTCTCTCATCCTTCTACTTTGTTTTCTACTCTGCGTGCCCTCAGGTAAGCTATGTTCTTTTTCATCAATTCTGTTTTTCCATATCAGTTATCATCATTGCTCTCTGCTCATGAAATCTCATCCTTCTACTTTGTTTTCTACTCTGCGTGCCCTCAGTCAAACATGGGGAAGAATGGATGGTTGTCATTCACTTGATAGCAGGCCACCTTAAGTAGACAATTTACAAGCAGGGCTGACTGTTAGTTCACAAATGAGAGACAATAATGAATAAGTAGTATTCATTTTTGAGCCTAGGAGTCTACACTGATTGGGAGACAACATACAACAGGTTAGCCACTAGGATCTAAGTCAGAGGTGCAACTGGAACAGTAACTAATCTAGTATAGTATAGAGGGAACAATGGGCAGATACACGCAAGAGCATAACAATATAAATAAGAAGTGGATCACTAGTCAAAATAAAAACTCAAGACTCAGGTGGAACACTCAGATTTCAAAAATTATAACACACCCCCTTTCCTGAAGCTTGAGGGAATTGAAGGGTTAATGAAACAAGAGAACTAATGAGCCAGGGGGAAATTTGATAGGTGGAATACACTTAGAATAGGACAGGATGACAACAGTACTACAATTGAAGATGATGGAAGAGAGAAGCTAAAGGAACATTGATTGATTTGAGGAATGCATCAGCAAGCTTCCAAGCAAGCAATTGACAGTAACATTCAAAATACTTCAAGCAAGTGATTGGAAGGCCAGAGAGCAACAAAGCAAGTCAGCATAGGCTGGTAGCAATTGTAACAAAGTTGCAAGGTTGGTTATTGATGAATCAACTTTTTTTTGTGAAAATTAGCAATGGCAGAACGGGAAGAATCAACCTGGCAAAGGAAGTGATTTATTGGATGCAACAATTTGAGGCAACAACAATTCAGGGACTACAGGTAAGCTTGGTACTTGATGAATCAACCAACAAAATAGAGCAAGACAACCAAGCATTTGATGAGTTGACCAAGGATAAAGGTAGGGAGATGGCGCAGTGATTGGTTGAAGGAGAGTTGAGGTTCCAAAGCACCAAGCAACTTCAGTGATGAGAATGGAACTGAAATAATTGACCAAATTCAGTTGAAATGAGGTGAAAGGCCAATGGATAACAATAAGATGGTGAGATCAGAGCAATAAAAACCACTTGAAGATGAGGTTAAGAGGATTTTAGAGTGAGTAAAACAAGCAACAGAAATCAAGAGAAGATAATCAAGATTGCAAGGGATGAGATTTGATGGGCAAGACAGCAAGGGCTTGGATGGCACCATTAATTAAAGGCAATTGGGAGATAACAATAATAGCAATTTAAGCAAGCTATAGCAATGTGGTGATTGAGATTGCAGCGCAATGCACTCAAGGGGTAGTAAACAGATCCTAGCTAGTCATTAATTGGAGAGCAATCATGGTCCCATTGATAGCAGGTGAGACATAAAGATGGATTGAGGTAAGAAGATCAGAAGGGAGCTTTCAGCCTTTAACTATGTTAAAGTTAAGGTTGATTCTGAAGGAAAGGATGGGAAAGTTCTTATGGCGCAAAGAAGAGAGGATCTCTGGAGCCAAAGGAGGGCGCTCTGGCTCAAAGTGAGGAAGAAGGGACTGTTTTCATTCACTTGATAGCAGGCTTCCCTAATTAGACAATGCACAAAAAGGGCGGACTGGTGGTTGAAAAATTAGAGAAAATAGTGAATAGGTATTATTCAGTGTTGAGCCTAGGAGTCAACACTGATTGGAAGACAGCATAGGACAGGGTAGCAACTAGGATATAAGTCAGAGGTGCAACTGAAACAGTAACTAATCTAGTATAGTATAGAGGGAACACTGGGAAGAGACGCACAAGAGCATAAATATATAAATAAGAAGTGGATAAATATTCAAAAGCAAAAACTCAAGATTCAGGCAGAAAACTCAGATGACCAAAATTATAACATCACCAATCTTTGAGAAAAAGCCCTAAAACTTCAACAGGCCCAATCTAAAAATCCCAAGTGTGAAAAACTTTGCAAGAATGTGAGTTAATCAATAAATGTCTATGGTATTGATGAAATGTTTATTCACCTTATAAGAATTGTATATTAGTACCCAATAACCCTTGCATTCAGTTAGACATATTTAATCTTGGAATTAGTCCCCACTTGCTGATAATTATGTTCAGGATAAAAACTTACAGTTGATTGTGTTAAGTTGAGGGATGTCTTTAGGTTTGATTGCCTACAAAGACCAATGGAAACTGACAAGGAAAGCAAATAAATACATTGACGAAGGAAAGTGATAACAAATGAGGGACAACGGTAAGGTCTTACCCAGGTTATTTTCTCTGATATTGAGACGGACGTTGGAAGTGAGAAAAACAAGGAAATGAAGCAAAGGAACAGCACAAGGAAAAGGAATGGAGAGGGACGCTGTGACAACAACGGAAAGGAACGGTGAGAATGTCGTAGAGCAATGAAGATCGCAAGTGAGTATCTCACATCTGATCAATTTGATTATTTTGAGAAAGGTGTTTGGATTTGTGGAGCAATGATGAAGATGTCGATGATGTTGAATTCGGATTGATTGAGGTTGAGGGGATTGAGGAGATAGCGGGAGATATGAGGATGTGGTTGGATGAGAGTAGGATGTTATTGAGGAGAGCAGTTGTAGGTGGGGAAGGTTGAGTTGAAGAGGGAAAGCGGTGAGTCAGGTGAGAGTTTATCGTGGTTGAGGAAGGATGATGGAACAGATGAGGAGGAGCGCGGATAAGAATCAGGGTTGAGTAGTGATGGAGGAAAGGGATGGTTGGATGCTTTGGATTTGGAGATCCAGCACCGGGGGTAAGCTGGGTTGCAGCTTCTTCTAGTGAGCAGGCAAATGTCAACAGATTGCACAAGACTACTGTTGGCCTGGTATGACCCAAGAATTAAAATACTATGTTAGAACGTGCTATGATTGCAATTTTAACAAGTACTTGAATCACCAGAAGTATTGTATTCTTGAGCCAATTCCAATATCAGCTATCCCTGGGAAATTTCTTTCTATGGATTAAATTTCTCAGTTATCTATTGCTAGTTTTTATAATGCTATTATAGTAGTAGTATTTTCATTCTCAAATATGGCCCTCTTTCTTTGCAGTAATTTTACAGCCTCTTCAGAATAAAAAGCTAATCTCTTTATATAAAATTTCTTCTCAAATCATGGCCCCCCTATAAATATAGTTAGTGATTTTTGAACCTTGTTTGTATCTATCCTTTGTACTTCTTTGTGGAAGAACTTGAAGATCAATTGCAACTTATCAACAGCCTAACACTCCTAAATTGATGAAAGACTGAGAAATTGATCAGATCCTTGAAATCTTTTGAATTTATCTCTTGTATCAATAGAAAAACTGGTCAACATGGCTTCCACCAGCCAAATTTGCATACAACAACTCCACTCATTCTTCCAACAAAAAGTTGCACTTTCAAACTCTTTATGGAAGGAACCCACATCTGAATTCATTAATGTAGCACCTTCCCAACTGGCTGCCAATTATATAAACCTCATTCCTGATAAAAGTTGTATTGGTCACCAAGACCAGACTGATTTCAATTTCAAACAAATAGGCATGAGTGCAATGCTTCTCAGAGATACAACAAGGATTGAAAATAGAAAACAAAAAAAAGGGATCTTAGCTGGCTGAACTCAAGGAGTGAGATTGAATTGAACAAGGAGAGGTTAGCCAGTGTAGATGAAAAGGACAAGCCAGACAACAGTCAACAATGATTTTCCCAGAGCGCCTTGAGAGATCTCCATAGGAAATAGATGAGTTTGTGTTGATTGATGAGTTGGAGAACTTGATCTTACTGAGATCAAGCTGGCTGCACAAATAGGATATGGTTGTCCGTCAAGTTTTGAGATAAGTCGTATGGTGAGCATCAACAATTGGATTGAGTTATTGGTCTTGACTAACTGGACATTGATTTGTTGATGTTGAGCGTCTTGAGTCCTTGAGTAGGATTGATGCAACAAAGTTGAATCAAGAGATTTGTTGCAAGGTTTGGGTATTGGAGTGTCTGCACAGAATTCACAGGAGAGTGGGTGACATGTGAGAAGTTGAGAGGTCAAGACATTTCTCACCAACAATGTACATACAACAACAGATAGTTCAGAGACAGTGACTGAGATTGAATTAGAGAACATCTGTGAGATAAAATCAGAGAAGAATGAGATTTAGATTCTAACAGCCCTGCTCAACTCATCAATAAATGGAATAAAGAGCTAAAAGCATTTACAAGCCAATTTCTAGAGGATTTATTGGCCGCTTTGGTCAAAGTGTCTGCCATCATGGAGAGGGAAGGAACCAGCTTGAGTTCAATAAGGCCATTGTTCAGGTTGTTCCTGAAGAGTTGAATAATGACTATATTGCCATGAGGGATGAAAAGGTAATGGAAGGCTATGGAGGAGCCTGATGAGGAGGAATAATAAGGCTACCAAGAGCCAATAGAGAGGGGATAATTCTTGTATAGTCAAGAGGAACTGATCTGATGAGGAGGAAGGGGCACTCCAGTATTGTTGACTGGTAATCAGATGAGTTTCATTCCTGGTCCAAGTGGAGGACCAGTATTTAAGCACAACTGGAGAACCCCAAAGGGGGCCTAGGGTAGCAGGTTTAAAACAACTAGAGAGCCCCCAGAAGGGGCCTGAGACAATAATAATAGGATAATAAAAGCAGTAAGATAGATCTAAGGCTGACTAAATTTGTCAGTTACAAAATATGAACAGAAAAATGACAACACACCACCTTAACTGACAAATTTAGGAACCAATTTTAGACAAATCAACATTTCAGAGATTCATGAGAATATGAGAAAAGAACATGAGAATGAGAGATATGAGTTTTGAGAAAGGATGACAAGACAGCACCTTGTCAGCATATGAGATGGGGAATGAAAGCCTATTTTAAGAGGAGCAACTAGGACCTCAGGCATAGTTTCCTAGCATGATGAAAGCCTATTTTAAGAGGAGCAACAAGGACCTCAGGCATAGTTGCCTAGTATGATATGGGAGGAATGATATTACTATTTTAAGAGGAGTAACAAGGACCTCAGGCATAGCTGCCTAGCATGATGGGGAGGATGATATGATGATAATGATGATAGATGAGGGTAATGGTAATGGTAAAGCTAATGATGATGTGATGGTGATGGTGATGGTGATGGTGATGGTGATGGTGATGGTGATGGTGATGGTGATGGTGATGGTGATGGTGATGGTGATGGTGGTGGTGATGGTGATGGTGATGGTGATGGTGATGGTGATGGTGATGGTGATGGTGATGGTGATGGTGATGGTGATGGTGATGGTGATGGTGATGGTGATGGTGATGGTGATGGTGATGGTGATGGTGATGGTGATGGTGATGGTGATGGTGATGGTGATGGTGATGGTGATGGTGATGGTGATGAAATGGATTGGTAGAAGTTGTTGAATAATGGTGGGTGATGATTGTCTTGAATTATAATGAGTGTGATTGTAGTAATGAAAGAGGGTGGATAATAGAAAGGTATATACAGATAGTATTGAACAAAAGAATGGGAGGATTCCAACACACCAGCCTGTTCAATACTAGATGGGAGGAATGTTAATGTGTTTTTGGAGTTTAATTGAATGTTGTTGATGGTGTTGAGAGTTGATTGTTGATATTGTTGATGGTTGAAGTGATGGTTGAATTGGATCGATGGTGGAGGTTTGGAGGAGTGATTGATGGGATGATTGATTTGGATGTTGATGGAGATTGGATGGCAAAGGATGATGGAGGTATTGATGATGTAGCAGGTGGAGTGGAGGAGATGGATGGGAGCAAGCAAACGGTTGAGATGGAGCGGAGCGAGCGAGTGGTGATGTAGCATGTGGAGCGGATGAGATGGAGGAGAGCAAGTGAGCGGTTGAGATGGAGCAATGAAGGGATGTGGGGATGAGGAAGGTGACAGGAGGGGCCAAATGAATGGACAACCCCAAAGGAATGATTGTTTTAGTTTGATGAATTGATGAGAGGAGATGAGGTGGATAAGATGGTGAGCAACCCAGTCGGGGATTGAGGATTAGAAGCGATCAAGGTCGCAAGCGAGGTTAAAGAGAAATTGAGCGCAGGCAGAGGTGAGCGAGGGAGCGATGAGGTCGCCATTGAGGTTGTCATCAAGACAGCGAGAGAAGTGGCGGACAAGCGAGGAGAGGAGCTCAACCAATGTTGCAATCAAGGTGGAGGAGAATGTTTCAAGAGCGAGGCTGAAAGACAATGAGAGGGGAAATCAAGCGAGATGGGGATGATGGATTGAGAGGACGGGCAAACGGAAGTGTTATTCCCAAGTGAGTGATGAGCGGTGATAGTGGGATGGATGAGAGTAGAAGAGTCAGGAAGCTGGGGAAGTTGATTAGTAGGAGTAGGTAATGGTTGAGGGGATGAAGAAGCTACGGAAGTATTGAGGGTATCAGCCCAATTGCCAAAGCCAATTTCACTCCGACGTTTGAGTTTTGAGTTTTCCTTAGATTTTCCCTTAACCTTTTTGGTACCGTGGAACAAAATCCGCTTCTTGGGACCCTTGATAACCGTACCGACTGAGCTAGGAGTGGTTTGAGGATGAAGTGCTTGGCGGGTGTCAGGAGCCTCATTAGGGGATGGATTGAGGAGTGAAGTGGATGGATTGGTGGTGGTCAGTGGTAGTGGGGGAACTGTGGACGGAGCGGTGGAGCAAGTTTGTTGGGCATCCTGATTGCCGATGAGGACACCCAATCCAAACGACAGGACCTCTTTACTCTTTGAACGACCCCAACTACAAGCAGCCTCACGGAAGATACCACTGGCCTTCTTCCTGACCAGTTTTCCAGAGACGGACCACGTTCTAGGAGGTGTATGGGATATTGAAAATGGATTGGAATGACTCAAAGCCTTTGATGGTCGGGAGGAGGAAGCTTGATCAAGCGGATGTCCAACGGCGGGGCTTAGAGCGGGTGATTTCTGACGTGTGAGGGGATTGATCAAAGGGCTATTAATAGTACCAAAGAGGTTCTTGTGAGTGGAGGAGGATTGCTTCTTGAAAGGTTCTAATGATTGCTGGGCGGGCTGGGGCGACAAAGACAAGAGATTCATGCTGGCAAGTCACGTTCGATTGACTGTGGCGACGAGGAGCAGTCAATTGGAAACCAAGGGGCGCAATTTGGAGGATGGCCTGAGGGGGCTGCAGTCGGGGTGATAAATCCTTGCGTGTTTCTCAAGTATCTAGGGATGGCTCGAGTGCTTTGGCCCAGGACTGGCTTGATGATGCTGGGAGGAGGGATGGAGATCCGGGAGCTGATGAGGAAATCAGCTGGAAGGCTGCACGCGTCAATCAACGATGGAGTGTGGGGGGATGAGGGTAGTCTGAGAAGTGGGCGATGGCTGGTGTGGGTAGGGAGACAGAGGGATGAGGGATGGGATGATGAGATGAGGAGGAAGAGTAGGCGGAGGATGAGGAATCAAGGATTGATTGAGGAGGGTTTTGAGTGGATCCAATGGAATTGTGAACGTGATCAAACCTAGGAGATTGACGTTCCTTACGGATCACTTGGGCCTTTTGAGTGGACTCGTGATCAAAGTCGTGGGGAATATTGATGGGGGAGGTGAGTAGTAGATTGGGGTGGAGGAGGACCATGGTCAAAGGATTGGGATGGATGGATAGGTTGAGGACCGACTGAGTCCCAAGATGGGTTGAGAAGATAATGATAAGTAAACCAGTTGGAACAATGAAGTTGACTGGATAGCTTAGTGGGATGAGATTTTGGCTTTTAACCGTGAAGAGTTGAATAATGACTATATTGCCATGAGGGATGAAAAGGTAATGGAAGGCTATGGCGGAGCCTGATGAGGAGGAATAATAAGGCTACCAAGAGCCAATAGAGAGGGGATAATTCTTGTATAGTCAAGAGGAACTGATCTGATGAGGAGGAAGGGGCACTCCGGTATTGTTGACTGGTAATCAGATGAGTTTCATTCCTGGTCCAAGGGGAGGACCAGTATTTAAGCACAACTGGAGAACCCCAAAGGGGGCCTAGGGTAGCAGGGTTAAAACAACTAGAGAGCCCCCAGAAGGGGCCTGAGACAATAATAATAGGATAATAAAAGCAGTAAGAGATAATAAAAGCAGTAAGATAGATCTAAGGCTGACTAAATTTGTCAGTTACAAAATATGAACAGAAAAATGACAACAGTTCCGTAGACTCTTGGTTTTGAGGTCAATATGCTTGGCCTTTGAGATTGATCCAAACTTTTTGATTTTGTCATCCAAACCTTTATTATTGATGAGATGGAGTGGACATTTGAATTTGGTTAGATTCACCTCTTCAATAAGCTGTTGTAACCAGTGTGCTTCTAGGTGACATCTGGATGGGGCCACGCACTTGGACTCTTTTGATGAATGGGTAATGTTTTTTTGCCTTTGGCTGGTCCAGTATAAAGGGCTTCCTTTGAAGGAGCATATGAACCCACTCTGAGAGATTCTTTACACAGGGTCATCACCCCAGGTGGTGTTGCTGAAGCAGATGAGTTGGTCTGAGATTGAAAAATGTTCAAGAGTGAGACTTAAGTCTTTGGTTTGGGCCAGATACTTCCACAAGTGACAGACCTTGTTCCAGTGACTCAAACCAGGCTTCTTGCGGTTTCTCTCCAGGCTAGACACAGGAAAGCTGATGTTGGGAAAAGCGAGGCCAGCAATGAAATTCAGACAACCAATTGGAGAGCCATAACTGACATTCAAATCTAAGAATTTTTGATGGTTGTTGTTGTCAGCTGGCGGTAGGTGGCAACTGGGAGTGAGAGGAGTGGATAAAGGTTGGCAGTTGACTAGATTCATTTCACTTAGACCTTATTCAATGTGAAGCGGAAAAGATAATTGAATGAGCGGGTCTTTCCAAACAACCTTCATTCCTAGGAGTGTTTTGGGTTTGTGAGCTGACAAGTTCTTGAGCTTGGTGAGAAAGGCCTCTTTGAAGCAATCAACCTCTCCTACTACCAGCAGGTCATCCACGTGAAAAAACACAGCAGAATTACCGTCCTTGCCAATGTATAAGCATGGACCACACTCTGATTCGGCGATTCCATGAGATCTGATCCAGTTGCTGAACATACGGTACCAGTTTTAAGGAGCTTGCTTGAGTCCATACAGGGACTTCTTGAGTCAAATATACTTGGGCTTGCAATTGCAACCAATTGGGGTTTTGATGAAAACCTGTTTGTCCAGTTCAGAGTGCAGGAACGCATATTTAACATTGAGTTTCAGGAGTTTAAGACCCATGTTGGCGGCGTAGGTGAGAACTGCTTGAAGTGGAGCAACTTTACCGGTGGGAGCATAAGTTTTGAGGTAATCAAGGCCATATCTTTGGCTAAAGCCTTGAATGCATATTCTGGTTTTGTAAGTTTTGGGTTTGCCATGAGAGTTGATTTTGATCTTGAAGACAGGAACCTTATTCAGCGGGTTGGTAACCTCATCATCTTCTGCATATTCCCACACACCTTGATTTTCAATCGTGGAAAATTCTTTAGCCGCGGATTCCCGCCAGTGAGGAATTCACATTGCTTCTTTTAGGTTGCTGGGTAGCTTATCTGAAAAGAACCCATATCAATACGGCTTGGCAAGCTTGTCTCAATTTTGCAGAATGGGTCGGAGAATGCGTTCCACCAATGCTTTGTTGGCAGGACTGTTGTCACTCTCAATCTTGGAGGATTCACTTGGCCATTCCTTCTTGATTTTGTGGTAATCTTGAGCCATTGATGTTAGGATTGTGTTTGAAGTCGAGGAGATTGAAGGGGATTCGGGAGATTCTGAAGGATTGAATTTGTCAAGGATCTTGATTGGTTTCCGATCATTGAAGATGACGTGCTTTTTATCTATTATTTTTCCGGATGAATTGATTATTTTATAAGAGAGAAGCCAAGGGTTGAAACCAATCAGAATTCCTGACGCTCCTTTCTCATCTAATTAAGACCATATGTCAGTCTGATTGAGCTTGTAGGTGAGAGAAAAACCTATTGGTTTGATTTAATCTTTTGGAAATTCCTTCTTGTGCATTTTCATCCAAGGTGAGTCTTCATCCTTTTGTTTAGGTATTTGATTCAGCATGAGACAGCAACCCTTTATAACCTTGTGGCAACATGATTTTGGCAGTCCAGAATCAAAGATAGTAGCTCTAGCAGCCTCAATAACTGTTGGATTAGCTCACTCCACTCTGCCATTATGTTGTGAGTGATACGGCTCTCTGACAATTTGATTGATCTGGTGTGCCCAACAGTAAGCTTGGATTTTCAAGTTCACAAATTCTCCACCTCCGTCTGAACAGACTTCCTTAGGGTAGCAATTTTTTTTTTGATGTTGGTTTTCAATGACAAAGATTATTTTGTTGGCCGCCTTGCCCTTTGCTTTGAGAGGAAAAAAGGCAAGATATCCTGAGTAAGAGTAAACCAGGTTGAGGATGCATTTTAAACCACCTTTTGACATGGGATTGATTGGACCTATCAAATATGGATGTATTTTGTTGAAGCACCTTGAGGCGGCTGTTTTCTGAAGAGAGAAGGGCTTCCGAGTGATCTTGGCTTTTTCACAGCTAAGAAACTCAAATGCGTCTTTGTCAGCAGAGGGAATGTTGTATTTAAGGAACTTCTCCATGCTTCCCAGGCTGTTGTGTATCAGTGAGCAATTGATTTTCATGAGATCAGCTGAAGAGTAATGGGCTGCCTTATCTTCAGACAACATGTCTATAACAAAGAGTTTATTGCTGATGGTTCCTGATAGGAGGGTTTGACTGTTTTTGCATAGTTAAAAGGTACTTGGTTGGACACTGGATTTGACATTGAGCAACACGCCTTTGATCATAAGAGCTCCTAGGGATATGAGATTGACAGTTGAATCAGGCACCCATACCGCTTTGGATAACGTGATGAAGGAGTCCTTGGTAGTGAGTGAAGCCTCTCCAGTGCCTTGTATGGTTATTGTAGCATTTTTCTTGCCAGTCTGTATAATGCCAAGTCAATCCCTGAACTGAATTTTGTTGAACAGTTCTTTGTTGGTGATCATGTGAACTGAGCAGCCAGAGTCAAGTATGAATTGGTTGGGGAGTATCTTGGTATTGGTACTGATCTCGCAAAAGAAAGAGTAAAAGTGGGCCTCTTCTGATTTTTTTTGTTTTGATTTCTTCCCTCGATTGTGATGGTTTGATGGCTTGAGTTCAGGGAACTCAAACCAACAGGAGCTGGAAGCATGAGAAGTAACGGGGGGGTTATGCTTACCTTTCTCACATCTGGGACCTTGATATAGAGCTACGTTGACAGGTTGAGCACAATCCTCCTGAGCAATCACCTTTTTTTTGTGTTGAATGAGGTGATTGAGCACAATTTCAATCTTCATTTTGGTTGTCCCATGCATAATTTGGGACTTCATGTTTTGCATTGCGGGAGGGAATTTGAAAAGAACGAGATATGAGATGATGTTGGAAGGGAGTTTGATCCCTACTTCAGTCATCTTCTTAAGATAAACCTTCACTGAAGTAACAAAGACGTCTATGTTGGTTTCCATGGTCAGGTGTAGGAATCCAAGGAAAACCCTGGCCCTGTTTGCAGATTGAGATGACACAAAGTGGTTTTGGGTAGAAATCCAGATAAGTTTGGAATTGTATTCATTGACATTGTTGATTACATTGTTGTATGTGATGGAGTCCAATTTTGCCATTAGATGAGCCACAAATTCCTGATTGGTCTCTTCATCTAGGCGTATTGACTTTTCAGGATTTTCCATTATAGTGAACACGCCTTGTAATTTGAAAAGCTTCTCAAATTTCTTCCTCCACATGCTATAGTTGTCAGCTGTGAGTAGAGGCGTTGATTTGATTAGTGATTTGATGGCTAGAGACTTGTAGTTTGTGAATTGTTCCCCCCCCTGGTCCTGGCATTGATGATGGCCCCTGTTGATCCATTAAAAGAGGATAGGCTTTTAACCGTGATAAAAGTTGGATTTGTCACCAACACAAGACTGATTTCAATTTCAAACAAATATGCATGAGTGCAATGCTTCTCAGAGATATGACAAGGATTGAAAATAGAAAACAACAAACAGGGATCTAAGCTGGCTGAACTCAAGGAGTGAGATTGAATTGAAGGAGGAGGGGTTAGCCAGGGTAGATGAAAAGGACAAGCCAGACAACAGTCAACAAAGATTTTCCCAGAGCGCCTTGAGAGATCTACATAGGAAATAGATGAGTTTGCATTGATTGATGAGTTGGAGAACTCAATCTTACTGAGATCAAGCTGGCTGCACCAATAGGATATGGTCCTCCATTGAGAATTGAGATAAGTTGTATGGTTAGCACCAATGATTGGATTGAGTTGTTGGTATTGACTAACTGGACGTTGATTTGTTGATGTTGAGCGTCTTCAGTACTCTAGTAGGATTGATGCAAAAAAGTTGAATAAAGAGAGTTGTTGCAAGTTTTAGGGATTGGAGTGTCTACACAGGACGCACAGGCAAGTGGGTGAAATGTGAGAAGTCAAGAGTTCAAGACATTTCTCACCAACAATGTACACACAAAAACTGATAGTCCAGAGACAGTGAATGAGATTGAATTAGAGAACATCTGTGAGATAAAATCAGAGAAGAATGAGATTTAGATTCTAACAATTCCATCCCTTTAATTAAAACTTGGAACCAACCCCAAAGCAGAAATAAAAATGCTACAATAAGCAAGGAGATTGGCTTTTCATTTTGAGAACCAACCTTCATAGTAGAAGATTACAATTGACTCAATGCTTGCAAAATTTGCCGAACTATTCCAACCCAAAAACTCTCTGAGAATAAACTTGGTCTCTTTAAAGTCAAATAAGTCATATTCCCTAACAATTTTAAATTTTCATTATCAATAAATGGAAATTTATCCATTGAGTCTTTCATGTGAGTTGCCTAGAGGCAGCTCAAGTCTTATACCTGGGAAAGACTCCATTTCAATGTTTGGAATCACTTGAAGTGGGAATTAATCTGTACCTTGTGTTCCAATTTATGAGAAGCAAAGCTTCAATAAATTATCAAATTTACTTGCTTCCAGCCCAATGAGGATTGAAACTCTTGGGAGCAAGCCTATCATATTTTTAACTCACCCAGCTTGGTCCAAGATTTTCATGCTAAATTCCCTTGCAAACCTTGCCAAGCCTAATCCAATCTATTCCTATTCCAAATTCGCTTCTATTCCATCCAATCCCCACACTGTATTTTCTTCCTCAAATTTCAATTTTTTTCCTTATATTTATTTATTTATTTATTTCAAGAAAAAATCAAAAAATTAAAATATTCAAAAAAAACAAATAATCCTTATAATTAAAATTAAATATCCTTTAAACTCTCTTCTGATTTTTCAAAAATTTCATCCAAGTCTTTAATTATCAATAGAAATCAACAATTGAAAGATTTTGGATTGACTGGATTCTTTCTCCACTGGTTCATTAATATTTGAGTAAAAAAAGTTCAATCTGAAGATCCTTCATCTTGGAAAATCTTTCTAATATTATAATGGTTTTTATCTTCAAAGGAGTTTCCTCAATTAGTTTAAAATATTTGTAAATTGGATTGAATATTTAAGATAACAGCATTTCTATCAGTAAAGTAGGAAATAAAAAAATTGAACTTGAGAAGAAAAATTTCCCAAAAAATCCAGTATTGAGTGAGAATTTTGGAAGACAAGAATTAATGAAGTTTGACTTTTTCAGTAATGATGGAGAAGGAAG
This sequence comes from Puccinia polysora, assembly GCA_025617555.3. Lineage (NCBI taxonomy): Eukaryota > Fungi > Basidiomycota > Pucciniomycetes > Pucciniales > Pucciniaceae > Puccinia > Puccinia polysora. The sequence continues at coordinate 38,374,427 of CM062617.1, forward strand.
AATTAAAACTAAGCAGAAAATCATACCAACAATGTATGCTGTTTAAAATGAAAAGCAATTATTCATTTTAAATCTTTTAGTTAGTTTCTCTACCCAATAATTTAATTCATTTAAATTCTACAGGTTTAAAATTGAGGTTTTGGTGTTTTGCTGCATTATTGCACCTGCAAGGGCGTAATCAATTGCATTTTTCTTGATGATTTGTTTGACTTTTCAATGAAATTGGGCAAAAATTGGGGTGATGTTGAATGCTTATTCAAGTGAATCAATCCACTTTTTAGATGATTTAGGAATGGTACATTTTTATTACCTTTCTTTGCAAAAATTAAGAGAAAAAGTAAAGAATGAAAAAAACAGAAATAAAAAAATTGCTCAAAATTGGAAAGTACAATAAAGTACTTAATTTCTTTAAGGTTCTGTGGTAGTCACCAATTCAGAATTTGTGAGAAATGTTAAAATCACATTTTTAAAGAATCAGTGTAAAGAACATAGCCAATTAAAGTTGAAAATTTAGTTTGAAAATAACATTTGGAACCCTTAACTTATCAGTTTTATTGTGTGAGCGCTGAAGAATACTTCAAATACACTGTATGTTTTTCTCTAGGGTTGGAGAAAAAAAAGAATATTTTCAAGGTAGGCAACCATGTAATTGTCAAAAAGTTCAGAGAAAATATCATTGAAAAAAAATTGTAATTTTGAGGTAACAATTTAGAGGAAAAAGGGAATGAAAATATAATTTTAACTTCCAAAACTTGTCCTCATTACATTGAACCATTCATGACCCTCAGAAATTCAAATCAAGTTGAAGGAAACTTGGAGATCAATATATTTAAAAACCTCAGTGCCATTAAAAGGGTTGAGAAGGTGCGCCACAGGCAGAAAAGGGTATGATTATTTACAGGTTAACCTTGAAAGAAGTTGGTAGTCAATGCACAACCAAGGATGACCACCTTTCTTGGGAAGAAAATTACTTGAAATATTTTCAAAGAGGGACTGGTTCAAAAAAAGCCCAGGATAAATTGATGCCAAAAAAATTACAAAATCCACACCATTTTTCAAAAAAAGGCATCATTCTAGCAATTTATTCACATGAAACCTAAATGTGCAATTGGTGTGATTCAGGAAGGAATTCAAACATTCATATGGACAGTCAAGTTTTGGCACACATTTTTAAAGTTTAAAGGAGTTCCTGGGGTGGGAGAAGACACCTTTTAAGGGAAATTCTGCCCCCCCAAGGCCTTTAAAATAAATTGAGGCCATTTGAGGCTAATACAACTCCTCCAGACCTCCTGTGGGGTCCTTGTGGTTGAGAATGTTCTTTATAATAAAACTATGGGAACAAATTGATTTAATGTATAATTTAAAATTCAATAAATAGGGATTTTTGCCAGTAAATGAGATCTGGCCTCATGTTTAAACAAAATTCTTAAAATTCAATGAAAATATGGAAAATGATAAGTATCCCTTTTTGCCACACAAAATGGTAAATTTCCAATGGTATTTGAATGAATTTGTAAAAAAAAAGTACCTATTTGATTCTGGGAATTGAAATACTTTGAAATATGCAAAATCCAAATATCACCAAGTAAACAAATAATTATAAAAAATATGAAAAAAAGAATTTGAATAAATTTTGAAATTTCACAATTTCAGGTGGAATTTAGATATCTCTGTACCAAAAATCAAAAGATACAAAAATTATACATATATCTAACTCATGATTAAAATTCAAAAATCTTTAAATATTGAAATAAAAGCTTCATCAAGTGAAAAAAAATTAGATATAAAAAATTAATTTCTTTCCATAAGAATGAATATTTGGGGTGGGATTTAGATATCTTACCCAAATATTCAAAAGAAACAAAACCAATTCTACATATACCTTCTTATGAGGAGATTTTAAACCTTTAGCAACATTTCAATAGAGCGTTCATTTAGTAACATGATAATGATGATAAAATCAAAAATTTATTTCTTTGAAAAGAAATCAATTCTTTGATGGAGTGCAAATATATTTCTATCATACTTAAAAAATATATAATTTTAAAAGTAAGCCTATTTGATAAGAGTAATTTAAACATTATTGTAGGATTTCAAGGAAACTCCATCAATTTCAAAAAGAATTAAATAAATATAAAAATTGATATTTCTTTGATTATTCTTGCACTTGCTGAATTTTTTGTTGTAATTGTTAGTGGTATTTGAATTTGTCTCATTAAATAGCTTAATTTTTAATTTTTCCATCTTTCTTTATTTTTGGTTATAAAGATATATTTCCATTGCAGGAGAAATTTCAGTTTCTATTTCAATAAAAATGATAATTTTGTAATCATTGTTATGCTACTCAATGAATCCTTTGTTAATACATTTCAAGCAATTTTCATTATCCTCATACAATAGGGCATATCATAGTTAGAAAATCTGCCATTAGAAACCTGCCATTTTAATGTCAGCTTTCTGAAAAAACATACCCCTCAACTGGTCATGTATTTCAAAATGGTGTGTTTCATGGAAATGGCTCAACACAAAAATCAAATCTGTCATTTATGCATCTTCATGAATTTCCATGCAAAAAACCCAGAAACCCCACGAGAATCATCACTCTCATCATCATGCACACTCATCTAAATAGATATCCCATCCTCTTCATTCCTCGTAATTCTGGCTCTCATTGTCAGCTCAGACCATTTACCTTGGTTACCACAACCACCAAATTTTGATACCCTTGATCCTCTCATCCCCAAAATCATCCAACATTAACACCCATTCTCTAAATTCACAGATCAATTCACCATTCTCATCAATAAACTTGGGAGTTTGTGGCAATTCAAACATTTGGTATTAGCTTTTTCAACATTCTCAAGCTTAAACACCATTAAAAAAAGG